>JASSUY010019210.1:0-56890 GCA_032466535.1 Forpus xanthops | reverse complement strand
CCCTTATTTAATTCTCTGAGGAGAAACTTGAGAATGAAATATGGGACAGAATATGAGGGGATGTATTTTTCGAAGTGCAGAGCAGTTTGTTTGCTATGCATCAAATTTAACACTGCAATAAATTGCTAGTTTTATTTATTTTATTTTAAAATTTCTCAGAAATGAGAACGTTGCTTTGACAAAATCCTAGGTGACATCACAAAGGTAACCAGAAATATAACCTAAAGTCTCCAACTAGCTCATAATATTTCTCCAGTACTAATTAGCAAAGTGGTTCCTATAGAGTTTCTATATATATGCAATTAAAAAAAAATCAGTCCTTTGTGTTAATTTTTGTTTTGAGAGACAAGAGGCCAACAGAAATGAGTTCTAATTATCCTAGCAAATATGTCCTATATTCCATTTCTGCTAGTGGCTTTTGAAGTTCAAGCCAACCATCGAATGTGGGGATGTTTTTTCCCTTCTTTGTTTTGCCTTAGTGAATAACTCAAAAATGAAAAAATCAGGACAGCAGATTAATCTTTGCAACAAAGACACATTAGTGCCTGTCTGCTGCAGAATATTGTGTGTGATTTTGGTCTGTCATGGGTCCATGCTGTCACAGTTGTGCTCCTTGGGAAGCACATCAGCAACTGTCTCGTGATCTGCATGTACTGGATGGTATGCCGCTAAGTCAGTCATCCCAGAAACATGCATGTCTCTTCAGTGAAGAAATGAGTGGAGTCTTATAAAGTTGAGGATAGGTTATACATATGAACCAAGGTGAAGCATAATGTTCATATCTAATTAATGTATCATTGTTTAAAGATACAGAAGCATTTTCTTTTGGAGAGTTTTAAAAAACCCGCCATCAGAGCTTGCTGTTAAAGCAACGTGAAAGAAAAAAGTGACTTGAAGTTTTCTGTTATTTATAAGGTTCCAGGTGTTTTTTTTCTGCTAAAAATCAAGCACAATATTTTGTTTATTTATTTTCCTAATTTAACTTCTGCAGGCTCTTGGAGTGAAGAGCAGAAATAGTTTCTGCTCTGTGGGAAATTTCATGCAGTTCAAATCTCCTTTTCCATTCAAAATTAATACAAAACCCCAAGATTGAATTTAATATTTTCTGAAAAGTAAATTCTGATGAAAAAAAAACCCGAATATTTGGCAACACTGGACAGTGTCATTTTGATGCTGAGGCAAAAAGCATGGCATAACAGGGAAACAATATAAAGGAAATTATAAAGTTGAAACTAAACAATGTTATTGAAACAATGAAACCAAAAATGACTCATGACAGTGCTTTTCTTTCAAAGTGTGTGTCATTTCATCAACATGCTACTGCAGAGCATTTGTCAAACTTGACAAGCTTATATCTTCCAGTGGAATCCACTCAACAAATGCTTTTGAACAATTTTAATTCACTCTTAGCAGCTGAAAGCCAGTACAAGTGCTATTACACTGAATGTGATAACTATCACTAAAACGTTAAATTTAAGAATGCCTGAGGGACCAAAGTCAACGTCCTGAAATCCAGAGAGGACTTTCAAAAGGTTTTTTTCCAAATACTTGATTACCTTTGGTATTTTGCATCTATTTAAGTCTGTGTGAACAAGGCAAGTCCAGAGCTTTCACAAATCTGACTAGAGCACTCTTTGGGCACCTACAAACCAGGGGCAGTCTGCCTTCTGTTCTCAAGTTCAGTAAAATCAACAAGGGTAACATTAAGTTCTAGGACAAAGCAAGTAAATGAATATCTATTTCTTCACACCATTTTCTTAGCAGCGTTACTATCCTTTCACCTTCTACAGAATTCAATTTCCTTGGTCATAAATTACCATGAAACACCCACTACAGATGCAAAAGCACATTAAATACTGGCAGAATGCTGAGAGAAAACAACAGGAGCTACTCCAGTTCACCCATCTAATAAGAAATGTGTATAGTCTGAATAAATAAATAAATTTATTTATAATTTACTTTTATTCTTAAGGCTGGAGAGACAAGTTCTACCTGTTCAGTGGTATTGCTCTCTTCCAGATAGTTTTCAAAGTTTAAAAAGGCAGAGAGAAAAAGAATTATATTACAAATAATAAAACTATCTAATATATGGAAGGAGGAAGGCAGGGAGCATAAAATGAAGGGAAAAGTAGATGTAACTTTGTAGTTCAGATTTCAGAGGATTTTGATAAATTTCATAACAGCAATGAGAAGACTGAAGTTATTCTAGGGTTTGATTTACAGATGTCTTAAAATCAGGATCAGTGTGTACCAAAAAGTATTTCAAACAGTTATAACAGGATATACAGCAGTTTCTAGTGCCACACTGCTTTTTCCTCCAAGTGAGTCAAAAAATAGTGACATGACTGTGTCAGCTTCTGGCTCGGATTATATCAGCCTTCTAGGAAATTCAGACTTGGAACTATGCCTTGTAGCTGAATTGCCTTTGGAAATTTCTGGACGTGGCCCAGCATCATTGTAAAAGGTAGTTATAAACTGTGTTTGAGCTCCAGATCTAAAACGTGAGCTGTAAAAATGAGGGCTGGATGATCCTTCAGTTTGCCAGTGCCTAAGCATGAGATATAAGGTATCAAGAATCAAACTGAGTGACAGACAGGATGTGTTCAGGAGAATTAAAAAGCTCTTGAATTCACTGTTTTAAAAAAAGTAATTAATTTTAACTTAGTTTTTGTTTATCTGTTTTCAGTTGCAGTAAAAAGCCACAAGTGTAGGAATGATAAATTTGGGAAAATGAATTTTAAATATGACACATTTCTTGAAGTACAGAAAATACCTTTCCATTATGGCAACATTTATTTTTTTATTGGCTGCATTCTGATTAAACCAACTTTGGCATTTGAGCTTACATTTAACCAACAGATTATTAGCATGTTGCAGTGCAAAGACTAGACAGTTGTTTTATTCCTTAGCTCTCTCTGGGAAAAAAAAGGGCCATTTATTAACCTAAATTTCTGTTCAGCTAGAACTGTGGAACTTTCTATGGGTCATTTGCACCTCATTAAAAGTAGCTGGAGCTGGATGAGATTCAGCTAACATGTGGATAATATTTGCATTTATATTTTTGGAGCCCTGCAAAACTTGTCAGGTATTTGTCCCAAATCACTCTAATCTCCATTTCTGCAAATAAACTTTTAATTTTGTTCTTAGCTGCTTTGAGATATATTTGTGACCCTTTGAAAATGTGTTTTTTGTCTCAGAAAACCTACATGGTCAAATCATGACTGTAATGTTTGGATTTCTGCAATCTGCTAAGACCCATTGAGAATGCCGCGGCAAATCTGATTTTCCCTGTTCACCACTTTGAGTATGTTCTTGCTCCCGATAAGCTCTGTCAGTGCTCCTTGCTCCCTGTCATGTCACACATGAAGGACCATCCAGAGCGATGACCTTGGCAGGTTTAAGAGGTGAGCCTGTACAAAGCTCATGAAGTAAATACAAGTGCAAAGTCCTGCCCCTGGGTAAGGGCAATCCCAAGCACAAAGGCTGAGTGGAGAAGGGCCTGAGAGGAGCCCTGAAGAGAAGGACTTGGGGGAGCTGCTTGACAAGAAGCTTAACATGGCCCAGTAGTGTGCATTTGCAGTCCAGAAAGCAACCGTATCCTGCCATATCCAGGAGTGTGACTAGCCGGATGAAGGAGGTGATCCTGCCCCTTTGCTCTTGTGAGTCCCTACTTGGAGCGTTGTGTGCAGTTCTTATGTCCTAATCATAAGAGGACATGGAGCTGTTGGATCGAGTCGGGAGGAGGCCACAAGGATGATCAAGGGACTGGAGCACCTCCTGTATGAAGACAGGCTGAGAAAGCTGGGGCTATTCAGCCTGGAGACGAATCCAAGAAGACCTTAAAGCAGCTTCCAGTACCTAAAGGGAGCCTATAAGAAAGCCAGAGGGGGACTTTTTATAAGGGCATGCAGAGGCAAGAGGGAATGGCTTTAAACTGGAAGGAGATTTACATTAGATAGAAAGAAGAAATTATTTCCTGTGGGGGTGGTGAGACACTGGAACAGGTTGCTCTGAGAAGGTGCAGATACCCCATCCATTGCAGTGTTCAAAGCCAGGTTGGCCAGGGCTTTGAGCAACATGGTCTAGTAGAAAGTGTCCCTGCCTGTGGCAGGAGATTGGAATTGGATGGGCTTTAAGGTCCCTTCCAACCCAAACTATTCTGTGAATCTATGACATAAGTTTCTTTCTTCACTTACAGTGCCCTCTGTGTCTTCTTTGTGGTTGATCTTTGCAGTTACCCAGCCTCCATCATTTCCCTTTGTGTTTTCTGCACTGCTGCTTTAAGCCACAGTATGTCAGGACCTTGCCTTAAATACTTGCGCAAGTGCCCCATCACCTTCGTTCAGATTCTTGTTTCTATTGTTCCTTTAGGTTACACTACCATTTCTTTTTTCATAACCTCATTTTGTCTGTAACCTCTGCCGGGCAAACTAAGATGTTGCACTGTTTCATCAGCATCAGACTATATTTGCTCTTTCTTGCCTTCCATTTAGATCACAAATACTTGGGATTAGTATTCTGGTTTTGTTCTGTATTTAAGTAACACTTCAAAAAATGCTGTTCCATCTGTGCTTCTGGCTTTTATACAACATGGGAAAAATAGGGTCCCTTAGCAGCAGAGGCAAAAGGATGCATTTAACAGACTGGTAAATGTAATATATATGCTTCTGCTCCTGATGATTTTGAAGACTTGACTTTTTTCCACTACTGTCAGTTGATCCAGAGTTTCACAACTTACTTTGCTTGCATTGGGCTTTGTTTCTGCTCTAAGATACATTTATATAACACCAGGAAAAGTTTTCATGAATTTGAGTTCTGATGGGGGCACTGTATGTAAGAAAGCAATTACACACCTAGTCATCAATGGTCTAAAGGCAATCAATACCAAGGGTTGGATTAGCCTTTTATGACATGAAGATAGTCATTGAGTGGAATTACTCATCTGGATCAACTTGTACACGTATTTATAAGCTTCACTGAATTTTGGCCTTAGATAATAGAAAACATATCTAACTGATGCTGGAGGGGAAGCCAAACCCAATGTCATGGGTTCAGCAGCAGCAGTCATTTTTCTTTAAGCAGTAGCTGGTGTAGCACTGTGTTTTGGATTTTTAGCTTGGGAGCAGTGCTGATAACACCAGTGTTTATAGTTATGGCTTAGAATGTTCAGACTGGCCTCAAACCACGACACCCAATTCCTGTACAATCCCTAATGTTCGGAGGCCATTACTCCTTTTAAAGATGCATTTTAAATTCTTTGGCCTGTCTCTTAGTGTTCAGAGGCAGCTTGTAGCAGCTCTCCTGTGGCATGGAACTGATTACACTGAAAATCAAGTCAGGTAATCAGGCAACAGCCCTGACAGCCTTTGGATTAAAAGTGCGTTCAGAACTGCAAATGAAAAGTGTGCTTGATGGTAAAATTTTCGTCTCACTGTGAACTAATTATATGAGAAGAGATAGAGACTATTTAGTGTTGGATAGAAGTAAATGGAGAAAAAAATATTTTGGGTAATCATTTCCTGATAGTATCTGCTTGGCACTTTTTATGGATAGTTTACATAAAGAAATGAATTTTATTATTGTGAAACTTGCCAAATAAAGAGAATTCAAAGAAAATCAAAAATAAAAAAGATAAAAACATCGCTATTCACTGTATTGGCTTCGTTAACTTGTGATTTCTTGTATTTTCTGTCACACAGGTAAATGTAACTTACTATTACACTACGCAGGGATCAGCAAAGTAAAACAAACAACTAAATTCATACCTGGGACACACATGAAGCCAATTATATAGTCAGACATCTTTCATATCTCCTTGTGCTTATTTTCTTACTGTTTGAATAAGTTGTTTATACTGTTAACCATACTTTTTCTTTTATCGTAGTGCAACCAGGTTGTGCAGAATAATTCCTTTTTTTTTTCAGCTAAAGTAATGGTTATTGCTTCTTTATAGACATTTTCATTTAATATCGACCTCATCTGTCAACACCAATTAGCTTTATGTTCATCTTTTCATCATTATCCCAAGAAGTAAAGAATGGCTTGCTTTTTGGCACAAAAATGGATTTTTATTTCTCTCCAGCACTCCTCAATAAACTCAATCTCTCTAATTGGAATCCTGAGAAACACTTTTAGCATCTTTTTTTTTCTTAATGTAGCTGCTGGATAAGAGAATGTATTCAGTGAGATAAACTGATAAACTAAAGGACACAGTCCTGCTTTCTTATCAAGTTAAACTTGAAGTAGCACTGGTATATTCCAGGACAGTCTATGCTTGTGACCACTGAGGGCAAATATCACTTTTCCAGTTATGAAGTCTGAACTGAAGGAATTTAAGACTTGAAGTATGCTTAAAGTTAAGAAACCAAATATGAATGTTAGAATCAATATAAAGACATTATTTTTAAAGTCATAGGGAAGATAGGAAATTAGGTAAAAGCAAAAACTACCATGACAGTCTCAAAAATTCATGTTAATTTTGAAGTTAAACTCCCAACATTAAAATACTGCAATTCTCAGAGAATACATCTGTGGTTTTGCTGCTGATAAATGTACAAAGTTGTCTTTCTTCAATATTTTTTTCACTTTATCATACACCCTTGCCTAGTTTTGGTACATTGTGAGAAAACCAGCACAGGTGTCTTAGCAGTTGTGAGCACAAAGTTGTGATTAAGTAAATCTACATGTCTTCTTTCAGGCCAGCCTTTGAATTTTCTTTATATAAATTTCAACAGATGGTGTAGATCAAATTCAGAAATACAAAACTGAGTAACATGATGAGTAGCAGCTTCCTGTGTGAAAACCCTGATCAAACGGACAGTTTTAATTGATTGCTGTGTGTAGTGTTGTTAATCTGGGGAAATCCACAGCTGAATTAATATTTTCCACCCTACAGGAACAAAAAAGAATTAAAGTTATTATAATCTGGTTTTCTTTCTTTTACTATATAGTGATTACATCATGGCCTAGCACTGAACATTGCAATAAAGCTGCAGGAAAAGTAATTAGAAAAATCCATATATTATATGTTTGACATTCACAGGTTTTAGGATCTTATTTGAGCTAAGTCTCATTCAGGATCTCTTTGTGGGAAAACTTCCAGTGATGATTGTTGTTCAAAGCAAGTTATTAGGGCTTTATGATTAAGTTGTCTCATATCCATGACTGATTGACTTCATCTCTAAATCAGGATTTCTCTGCAACTAGAGATAAAGTTTTTGTGTTGGTGAATTGTATTTTAGGCATTGTAGACTAAGACTCTTAGACATCTATGTTTTACAATTCCCAAACTTTCATATTAAACAGAAATTAGTTTCTCACAATGTTGGCTAAAAGTAAGTAAAAAAGAAAACCAGAAAAATCAAGTTGAAATGACATTGCAAACACAGCACAGTGATAGAAGCCAGGTCTTCATTAGCCTATATCCAGCCATGCCCACTATACTGACATCTCAAGAAAGAAGTCTATATTATTGCGGGGAAATCGATGTAGTTTACTACTCAATATGCAGTATCTGTCAATAGTGCAAATAAAATGTGTCAGGCTGTGTTGGAAGAGCAGCAGAAGGAAAACAATGGATAAAAGTCAGCTGGTTGATGAAGATGTACACTGAGGTTTAGGGAATTCCTAAATTCAATTTCTACCTCAGTCACAAGCTTCCTCTGTGAGCTTGTCCAAATCAAAAGAAAGACTTACAAGTGTTAAGTGGGGCTTAGGTGGAGTTTTGTGTTGTGTAGATCCACAACTTCTATCCTTAAAGCCATTTCTCACTCTTAGGGGTTTGTGAAATATACTGATATTTTTAAGACAGAAGGTCCCTTGCGGCTTAGAGCTGTGGATGGGCTAACGCCTAGCGCAGCACCACCTTATGCCTCAGCACCAGCAGGATGCCCAAGGTCTTAGCACTGCTTAGAAATGCATGAAATGAAGAGTAATCAATGGAAATAATTAAAAACCATGCCAAACCAAAACAACAACAAAACAACACAAAACCCCAACAAAACAAGTAAAAACCTCAAACCACCCAAACCAAAAACAAACAAACAAACAAAAAAAAAAAAACCCCAAAAAAAAACAAAAAAAAAATGCATCATATCTTTCTGGGAATAAAAGGTTTTGACGCTGTTTTGTAAAAATGACAAAATGTTGTGGCAGTGCTAAAATCAGTGTGATTTAACGAAAAAGATTATCTTAAAATGGCATTTACTGAAATGACTCATGGCTGAAAGAAAACCTGACAAAATCTTTCAAACCAGTTAGTCTTCAATCTGGAGTACACAAATAATCATCACTACCATATGGACTTCATGTAACTTTTAGTTTATTAACTCTCTCATTGCTCCTGTGAGCTAAAGCAACATGATTACTCCTTTTTCAGAAAAGCACTGAATTTCATATTAAAGTGTTTAGATGCCCATAGAGGTAGAGTAGCATCAAGTTTTTCAAACATGGAGGAGTTAAGTACTGAGGAAGTATCTGTTTCCTTAAAGATATGAGTACCTTTAAAATTGTGGCTGCCATGATTTTGGAAGCAGCAAGGATTGTAGTTTCATCCTCTGTACTTCCAACCCCATTCACTATTCCACCAGACCAGGCTGCATCAGTCCAGCATGAACTGTTTGCACCAGACCTTTATCCACAATGGTTTATACAACAGGAGTAATAAATTCGCTTACTTGTGCAAGTCTTGTTGTATTTAGGGTTCTCTTGAGGAAACCCTTCCAATCGGCACTGGAACCTGTGCTGCCAAAATTCCTGAAACCATGGATTTCGGTGATTTGTTTCTGGCCGAAGCTGAAGGTAGTAGTCATCAAACCATTTCACATCAGGAGACTGGAGCTTGATCGTTATTCCACCAACAGCTTCATGCTGGTACCCATCTGTCACATCGTACCTGTCTGCCCAGCCATCACTGCAGGGATAAAAAGAAGAGGACAGCATTAATCATTCAGAGGAATAAGAAAAGAATCTTTCTTAAAAACAATGTTTGGAATTCGGTGTTTTTCTTTTCCTTATATTTGCTTGTCATTGGTGCCTCCTACTTAGATAACATATGCTTCATAGAATCAAGGTTGGAAAAGCACTTTAATATCATGAAGTCCAGCCATTACCCCAGGACTGTGAAGTCCACAACTAAACCTTTGAAACAGCATTAAAAATCACAGATCCTGAAACCCACCATCTATAAACACATCCCTGCATCACACTAAGCCTTATTGAGCTCTGAGGAGAAATTGAATTCAGATTTTTCTGATACTGGGTTGATTCTATTACCTGAAAGGAGGTGACCTTGAGAACAGTAGCTTTGCAGTGCGATGGGCCCAACTGTATTGCAGACCATGCCTATACTGCATGATGGAGCATGGCACAAAGAACCTTAAGGAAATTCTAAATGGACTGATGCTGATCAAGTAGAATTATCAGCTCAGAGCTCAGATGTTAGACAGTTTGGCATTGCCTCTGAAGCAAGAAATCCTCCCTGCTGACATGACTAATGAAGCTGGACAGAGCATCATGAACACCCATGTCTTTCTTGGTTGTTCATAACTGGAATGCTACAGAGTTGTGTGACCCTGTACTGCACAACAGATTTTAATTCCCTTCAGTCAGCTTTTCTGCTTGCAACACTGACCACAAGTAGCCACAAGAAAACCTGAATCAAACAAAATGACACAAATTTCTGAGGGCAATTCACCTCTCTCCAGTTTCACAAAGGATTTTTTTTGGAAGAACTGACGCTTACAAAGTTTCACTCAACTCCACTACAAATGTACATATCTCATTAGAGCATTGTAGATTTCTGCTGTATTATCATGACCATGATACTTCAGTTTTTCAGAAATCCCAAGTCTTTCACTGAGAGAATAATAGAAGAATCTCAGATTGGGGTTTTGTCTCTCTAAAAAGACACTGATGTTAATGACTATAGAGATCACCTTTAAATCCTAATTATCAGATAGCTAAATGATAAAAAAATAAACTTAATTTGTCTTATTTTAAAACTTCATGAGTTGTTTAAAGGTGGTGCAATTTTAACTTAGCGTAACAGATGTAGGCAACCTTTACCTATACAATTCTGTTGTTCTATTTTGATCATTTCCTGTCTGGCTTAAACATTGCTTCTGCACTGCAAAACATGGAGGAAACTTGCTGCAGTCATTTGGTTGCCAGCACATTCCTTGTTCTCTGCACTCAGCTGTCCTCACGCAGTGCAGAAGGCAAGACCTCAGACTGTGACTCCTTCTGCGCAAGACACTGTTTTCATTGAAGCCTGGATTCAACTACATCTTATTAGCACAGCTGCAGTGTCAATAAATAATAGCTTTACCAGAGGCAAAAGTAACATCCAGTGTCTGGAAAGGAAATGAAGAGACTGTTGAAGAACATGTTTCAGATTTCAAATGCACTCATTTACTCAGCACAAAAGAGTAATATACACATTCAAGAAAGGAGAAAAAAGAACACTGATGTTAAATTTACCTTCTAGCTTAGATGCAATTAGGGATGAACACAGATGTAATGTTCCCAACCACACTCAGGAGTCTCCCCACTTTCTACCAGCACCATTTACTGGACAAAGTGTTAGAACCACTTATGGGTTGTTTTGTGCTAAAAGCCACAGAAGGTATTATAAATTTATGAGCGATTTAACCTTTTCTTTGAAACATTCATCTTAATCTTTGGCAAGTTTTTAAGCAGTTTTATCCATCCTCATAAAATCTGACAGGTTTTATGAATGCAGGAAGCAATAGGTTGTCTGTGGCATGTTTTATTTTTAGAACTGAGCAGCATTGAAGACAATGAGAGCTGTGCTGTCAATATCGCAGCTTTATGAGCTGTCGCATAAACAACTTAGAAAAAAAAGTTTGCTTATAATTAATTTCTTTACCATTTTTCAGGGGAAGAGTTTTGTCGATCCAATCCAGCAGTGCTATAAAATTTATAGCGATACTTAATGAATAGTTATCCCCTCCAAGATAGATTTGCAGCAAAGATACTGTTTCATAACTTTATGTTGTTAAAAAAGACAGAAATAACAACTTCATATTACGCAACCCTTCTCAAGTTTTTTTCAGAACGGCTTCTTAATTCAACAGAGCTGCTTTTCATTCAAACAAGTATCTCAGCTTAGTTTATTGGGCAAATAGCATTTGGGAGCTTTATATAAAAGACGTACTCAAAGTCTGTACTGCAGAGACAACAATGTGGATATAGAAAAACTTCAGACAGACAAGGCGGCAAAGCAAATGCAAAACTAGAGGCCAGTGAAAGTAGGGTAGGAAAACAGGCTTGTATGAATATGAAAAAGCACTGGTAGTGTGTAGTATTAAATTCTTCACTCAGAGTAACAGCACTTACGGGATGTCAGTAGCAATATGATATAGATACACGTGGGATATTTGACCTGAGACAACCTCTGAACTCAGTAAGGGCAGTGATGATGAGGGAGAAAGGAACAGTGAGAGAAATACTTAGTTATATTCCTAGTCCTGCCTGTCCCTCCTTAGAATGTATTTCTTCTCTTAATGGCTGGCAATATCATAGTACTCCATTGCTGGTTTCATTATTAAAGGTTAAAAATGGTATTGCCCATTGTTAAGTTCTACTGGCTCTACAGAAACTGGCTGTGAGAAGGAGCTGCAAATGAAGTCCGGCATAACTCCCACTCTCACAGACAGGAGTGGCAAGATACATAGGTTGCCACTAACACAGCGCAGGACTGTCTGCGCTGGTGAGACAAATGGTTCTTTAAGTTAGCAGTAGGGTATATATGATATTTAGGTGAACAAATGGTTAAGAACAGCTTTCTCACAGGTAGTAAAATAAACCCAGGTGAACAGTATTCCAGTGATGATTACAAAAGAGTCCTAACAGATGAAATAGAACAAGTGTATTCTTACCACATCACTACACAAGGTTGTTTTCTTTTCTCCCTTGCATGGACACTGTGCTTTCCAAGTTTATTCTGACTAGGTGAATGGGTGATTCTATTATTAGAAATAAATGGTGTTGTTTTTAAGCACTGGGCAAATGTCCTTAAAATGATCTTACCAAGACTTAAAGATAGAGTTGCACACAAAGAAATCTTATTGTGAAAGAAAGCACAGCTGCAGTACCAGCAGTAAAAGCCCTTGCTGAGATATGTGTCAGGTGTACACAATGATTCACACAGCTCATTCATCAGCTTGCCAAGGTAGAAAGCTGTCAACAAGGTAAGAGGCCTACGACATGTGCAGATCTGGCTGCCCCCCATATTACCTTCACATTCAGCACAGTGGGGCTTGTCTTTCAGGATCATTGCATGTTTTCCTTTCATCCTGTTCTTTTGTGTTTATATTAATTGCTGTTAGACTAATGCCTGGTTTATTTAAATGGTGGTGTGATATAGGATAATATAGGATAACAATTATAGTGTATAAAAAAAAAAAACAACATAAAAAAATACCATTTAAGAAGGTTTTTGTGCACCAAAGAAAATAAGGAATTGTGAAAGAAGGAAAAAAGGAAAAATAGCATTCGCTGTTGCAGCAGTAGCAAGAGGTGAAATTGAAATAGGAGAGGTATTATCACAATGATCTTTATCTGTTATCAGATCTTATTTGCATGTGTACATTACCCCTGCTACCAATTTTTGAAGGATATTAAGGGCGATGGAAATTTTACCAAAAAAAGTACCCTTCAGCAGACAGAAGGGAAGAGTTCTGCTCCCTTGTTAAATATCTCTTTGGTTTACTCACAGTAAATCACAACATAGTTTTAAATCACAGAAAGGCTCCAATAAATGCCATGACAGAGCCACTAATATTTACAAAATTAATTGATGAATTAATATAGCAATAAATAAATAAAAGCTCAATAAAATAATTTGATGATTTTGATCATTATTGTACATGCAATTAATTTAAAATATCCATACAGAAAAGTAGAGGCAGATGAGGCAGATGAGATCCTATTTAAATGACTGGGTTGCACAACTGTGACCACAAAGCATAAGCACCCTGTTCACTTCCTCCCCCACAACCCTGGATACTAGTGGTAGGGAAGAGGTCTTCAGACTCCTCTAGCTGAGCATACCTTAACAAGTAGGGTTGTCACTATAGGACCATATATATTGTTATATGGTATGCACATAGAAACTTAAACAGGGGAAATTTAGATTGGACATGACAAAGAAATCCTTTAGTGTAAGGGTGGTGAGGCACTGGGATGAGTTGCCCAGGGAAGTTGTGAATATTCCATTGCTGGCGATGTTCAAGGCCTGGTTGGACATAGCCTTGGGTGGCATGGTTTAGTGGGAGGTGTCCCTGCCCATAGCAGGGGGGTTGGAACTGGATGATCTTAAGGTCCTTTCCAACCCTAAGTATTCTATGATTCTAAGATAGACTTTCAGAACTTTTAGGGCTATGCTTGCTATGGTAAAATGTGAGAAACTTGAATGTGTTTTCCTGTATTTTCTGTGTTTTGTCTTTCCCACCTTTCCCATCTTCCATGTGAAATAGCCAAGCACTGATAAGAGCTTTCTCAGATATGTGGCACCATTTTACTGAATTCAATCCACTTTGCTTATAATATATGGGGATTGTGGGAGGAATGGAAAGCAGTCTCTGACAATAGAGTGTTGCTACCCAAGAAAGATGAAATGCAGGACTGCATCTTTTATAAAGAGGTTTCTGAATTCTGTCTGAATAAAGTATTTTTGTTTCTTCTAGAAAGTATCACCAGGGAAGGAGGAGAACATTCAGGTGAAGAACAGTACAAGAGCAAGCTCGTGCTTAAATTATTATGAAGATGTCATCAGAAAGGCACTTAAGGACTATAAAGGCCATTCAATATGTATGATGGTGATGACTGCTTTGGGCTTATACAGTGCAGTTAAGAAACTGCTAGCCCTCCTGGAAAACATTTACAAAAAGGTGAATTTAGTCAGTCCCTGTCAACAGTGACCTAAGCATTTAATTCCACTAAGGTCCTAAAAAGACAAGATGCATTCTGATTCAAGTATGCTCCACATCTGCTTAATAAGTAGCATGACAGTTAACCACATGGAGCATGCTACTGATGGCAATCTGCTTATCAGGAATAACAGGCATTTAGAGGTGACTGACACCTTCTACAAAACTAGCAAATTACTAGAGTTGCACATCATTGTAAACAGGACAAATGCAGAGATCTATTGCCAGCTCAAAACTAGATAAGAGAATGTCAAAATCTTAATTTCATGGTCAGATTAGTGTGAGAGAATAATTGCTCAGAAGAGATCATTAGACGCATAGGGATAACATTAAAAAGATTTACTGGGTTCAGGAGAAGTGAGCAAATGGAGTAGGAAGGAGTTGTTGCCTCAGGCATCAAGGTTTTTCATTCACATGTTCAGAGATGCAGAACAGAAGGAATTAGGACTATTCATTACTGGTCATGCTTACCGGTGACAAGTGTGTGGTCCATCCTGTGAGAAGTATTTGATTAATGCCATCAAATATGAAATGCGATATGGAGAAAACTTTTTGTGAGCTGCTACAGAGCATTCTCCAAAGCACAGGACTTACGGATAATGAGGGGTAGGAGAAGAATGCGGTAGCTTGTTTATCAGGTTCTCAGAAAGCCTAGGTGACACTGCTTAGATACAGGCTGTACCCAGTGACGAGACAAGGCTCTTCTGTAGGTGTTTAATCAGTAGGTGAGGACTGCTTGAGAAGTTTAAGACAAAAGCAATTTGGGTGACAGCAACCATGAAAAATAGCACTTGTGAGTTTTAAAAGAGCAACAAGGAAAACCAGCAGACTTCACCAAGTCTAGAAAATCTCAAGGTTAGATCTCTTGTTAGGAATGGAATTGAAGAATTAAAAAGTACATAATTCAAAAATGCCATGCAGAGGAAGGATAGGAAATACAGTAGCACATTAGTGAGCCCTTCTCAAAGATGGAAATATTTGAAAAGCAGAAGCAAGCTCAGATTTTCAAGGATCAACAGGAAAGAAAATCATTAGATAGTGATAAAATGAGAAAGGTCAAGGCCCAAGCCAAGCTGCAACAAAGAAGGGGTGTCAAAAGTAACAGAAAACAATTCTCTAAGCACTTTATTCTGGATGAAGAGTAAAGAAAGTGTTGGCCTGCAGTTCACTACAGGGAGAAAGTTACCAGAAACAAACCCAGGACAGCTTTTAGAATCAAACTTCCCAACAGGAAAACGTAGTGTTTAGTGACAGAGATAAAGGGTCAACCAAAAGGTGGGAAGGTGATCTAGATAGAAAACAGGCTTATTCAAATTAGCTGGAGATTTGTACCCTAAAGAACCACACACAATACTAGGGGAGAGATGTTATAACTGTCTTCAGGTACGTAAAAGGCCGCAGCAAAACAATCATAATTTGTTTATCATGTTGATGTAAACATCCATAACTGAAACTTCAAGAAGACTTATTTTAGGCATCAAGGTGTTCCTCACAGTAGAGAATATGAGGAATTTGAATAGCTTGGAGACTCCTGGGGCTGTCAGAAAATAGGATAACATCTATCTGATATAAATGGCCCTGCCTTGGTGAAGGGAGGACAGGAGACCATTGACTTCTTGGCATTTAATTTACCCTGTGTTTGTGCTAGCTTATCTTGAGGTTTGACGTATGTCTGCAGATTATAAGTGTGTAAACTGCAGTGGATTAGAGAAAAAATGCAAAGAGAGTTAAAATTAGGGCTCTCCCTCACAGTTTCCTCAGCTTTTCATGGTGTTTTACCTTACTTCTTGTTACTGTATTTTTCCTTTCCCTGCAGTTGCTGTGGGAAGCATCAACAAAGAACAGATACTGTAAGGGTGGTGAGGCACTGCAATGGGTTGCCCAGGGAAGTTATGAATGCTCCATCCCTGGTGGTGTTCAAGGCCAGGCTGGGCAGAGCCTTGGGTGGCATGTCTTAGTGAAAGCTGTCCCTGCCCATGGCAGGGGGGCTGGACCTAGACAATCTTAAGGTCCTTTCCAACCCTAACTATTCTATGATTTAGGATTAATTGTGTGTTCAACTGTATACGCAGCTAATGCCAGTGCTGAAGTCAGAGTACAGAAGAGTGTGCAGTGGGTCACGCACCTGCGTGCCAGGCAAAATCAGGGCTGGAAGCACTAAAACTAGATATGTGGAGAACCATTTCCCTATGCACAAACTGAAAGAAATTGGGTAAAATTCTACCAATCAGTGCTAGCTAACATTTTGCACAAGCAAAATATTTTAATAAAAAGGCGCTTTTTCTTTTCCTCTGAACTGTAAAAGATCGGGTTTTATTGCTTTTAAAACACTCAGTCTTCTTAAAATTGCTTTAAGTGAAAATAATTCTCTTTTATTGCCTTTTTGGGGGCGAAAGAAAGGATTTATATATATTCCCCAAATAATACTCCCAATATAATTAAGGTAATCCTTTATATTTTCAAAGAGAAGACAAATTCTGTGTTTCCTAATTTGATCAACAATCTACAATAGGAAGAGACGTTCCCGAAACAGCTCCTTACCATTTTACACGTCTCTACAGCTAACATGATACTGTCTTTTTACACCAACGTAGGAAGCTGCAGACATGCCAGCTAGTAAGGTCCATTAAGTTACTCACTGTATCAAAAGTAACTTTCCAGTTATTGGCTCTGGGCAAGCTGTGATCGGTGACAGCCAAGGACAGTGAGCTGGGGAATAAAGCTTTAGATTCCCTGTGAACACTGCCTGGAATATTCAGAGCACATTTCTAAACCGCTGTTTCTAAGGTTAGACAAAACACTGAGATAGATGTACACAACAAGAAAAGATTCCCCACCCTCCCTTTTGTAAACAGTTCCACTTATTTTCTAAATAGAAAATGCTGCAGTATCTTGGAATCAGTTGAGCTGATTTCTTGTTCTCTAAAGTCCCTCCCTCTTCAATCTATAGCTAAAGCTATTACAGCTAATGAGTACATTCATTAGGCTGTAGGCTGGTATTTTTTTGTTATGCAAAAATCTGTTTGAAGGCCACATAATGCTGATGGAAGCTGCTGTTCTGCCTACGTGTAATCACTCTCCTGCCAAAAAAATCTGACCGATAGCATTTGAGAATATAGTTGAGATTTTTTTTCTCCACCTGTGTAGGAGTTTATTGACTGAGAGGCAGTCTTTAATTTTCCTTTCATTGTATTTCTCTGCTCTTTCAGATTTTTCTATATCTTAAAAGCTCTAAAAATATTAAAGACTCCCTATGCTCTTCTGCAAAGTGCTGCCCGTCTTGCAAAGGTAAATTTGCATGGTTAACATTGGGGGCATTGGAAATACTTTTGGTGAGCAGATGTAAATTGCTGCATTTAGATGAGTTTATTTTATAGCTGTGTATGCAATGAACTCTTGTCTTGCTACCTGGCTTTTTTAAATTGCAATTCTTCATCTTAGTTTTCCTTTTCATGCATATTATAAATTAATTAAAGGGTAATTCAAAGGAAAGAAATGAGCTGATTATTTTTAGAAGACAAACTATTTTCCCCAAGATGATACAGAGAATTAGTTATGTGGTGAATTTGGTAGATACCTTGCACAGGGGGATTACTGGTAGATTTGCAAAGGGGATTTCTGATACTAATTACTTGCAGAGTACCCAGACTTCCACCAAGAAAGGTTATGATGGCAATTTGGGAGATTGGTAGTCTATAGCAACGTCTAATTTGCATGGAAACAGAGTTTTTCAGCTGTCTGCATCTGTAGGTCAGAGGTGCAAAGTAATTCAATCTGTCTGTAGTCAGGTCTACATCAAAACATCATTTCAAATGTGTGCTGCCCCTACTACATGCTTGCAAGCTCTCATAGCTGATCAGTTTAACTGAAGTTATATTCATACATATAAATTGCATGGATTGTCCCCTAAACTGAAGAGAAATTTGACTGTATGTTGCCCCTTAAAATACCAAGGATGTTCAGCTTGTGCTGTATGCTGTCTCGATTCCCAAGCAATTTTTTAGTGAGGAAAAGGTAAAAGTTTGATGTATTACCAAGAAGAAGGGCGTTCTTGGATGCCTGGACACCTAAATAAGGTCTTAATTTTTTTTTTTTTTTTCCTAAGATATAATGTGTGTGCTATAATTTCAGTCCCTCACTTTTTAACTTCCTTCATTTTCGAACATCATTAGCATTTCAGCTTTGTCTGGACTAAATAAACCCTGTTCTTTATTCTTTCAAGAGTTGCTTTCTAAATTTGCTGTAATTCTTCCTGAAAATGTGTAGCTCCTTGTCTCTTCAGCCTCAGTGCTACCTTGGGATGCTCTGAAAGCTGGGATAAATGGCGTCAAGGATGTGACCTGGGTATGGATGTCAGTGAGTACCGAACTGAGAACCCTGTGGACTGAAGATAAGACAGCAGTGATTGACTGTTGTGATCCATATAGACATAGGAACACTATCTTGAGCTAGGGACCCTCTCACACTAATCCACATTCCCACACTGAAGTAAGGAGGCAGTTCCCTCACCGTACCCAGTCTCTTCCTTGTATCTATCAGGAGGAACTGCTGAGCCTTTAGTAATGAGGCGAGAAGAAAAAGAAAGCTTGATGAACAGTATCCTTTCATTACAATATATTAATAAAAGAGGAGCAGCAACCATTATGTTCTTCAGGTTTCACATTAGGTAAGTACTGCTGAGAGCAAAACTAAATGGAGTCATGTGTGCTGTTGGAAAACCTAAAATTTGTTGGGGATTTGCCCACCAGACATTAGAACTGCTTTCATCACTGCTCTGTTATAGGGTATAAAGATTCACATCCTTAAAGTATATTTTCCAAATATGGCAGCAGTTTTTCTTTTCAACAATATTAATGCTGTTGACTCATAATTCTCTCTAAGCTCCTCAAACTGCAAACTTCTCATAATGACAGCCTAAAAACCAGCAGTTACATAATGCCAGCAACAACAGAAAAATAAGAAAGAATAAAATATGGTTCATCTCTCAAACATTTCTATCAAGTATGCATTTTTACTATAAAAATACCAATTTTTATCTTCCCTGGAATATCTGACTTCAATATAGCTTCTCAGGCACTCAAATGTAGTACATAATGCAATGCAGTGGTATGTTATCTACTAAGGCAATTTAAGCAAGCATGAAAAAAAGGTCATGTACAGAAATCAGGTCTTGGCAGAAACTATAAACAAACCATACTCTTTTGAAACACTTTCACAAGGCATTTCCTGTGCTTCCTATGCACCTGAAATGGAAACATCCCTGGGATGACCATAATGCAGGAATATCCTCAGTTTGTTTTAGTGCAGCACAATATGACCATAAATATAAGCCAATGATATTTTTCTACTCTCAATTGAATTCCCTTGCATTGAGAGGATTTTTCATTATATTAAGTCCAACAGGAGAAAAATAGCTTATTGTGAATCACAATTATCTTGTGTTGATGATTTACTAGGGTTGCTGGGAGAGGAATGATTCTCCCTTAGACATCCATGCGCTGATTTAATGGATATGCAGCAACGATCTTTATGATAAAATCAAAATAAACACATGAATGAACAGATAGCAGGTGGCCTTGCTACTTTAAAAATATTTCAGAACTGGGTAAAAAGTTGGTTTAAGTGAAATTATTCAGTTACTTGCAAGAAAATGTAATACACATAAGCATATGTATACGTATAGATGTATCTATATATATTTCCTATATTTCTAACTCATTTATAGCCTGAAAAAAGTAGCATGCAATAGAAAATATCACATCTGTATAACATCTGTTATGTGCTTTTTTGTATACATTTGTGAAATTGTTAAACCTATTAAATGTAATTCAAAAAAACATTTGAGATGCTGCAACTAACTGCTTCTGTATAAGATGACAGTTATTCATAATATACTTAATCTTTGAATGCATGAAAAGGAAACAGTACAAATGAACCATCATATAGACATGTCTAGACATATATGGACATATCTAGGTATTCTAAGGAGGTGTAAATATAATACAGAGTTAAAATGTCAGACAACACAAAAGTAAATTTAAAGAAACAGAAATACATGCCATTTCAGGAGTTACCTTTTACAACAATGCATATCTTAACACTAAATGTTATTATTTTGGAGATGATTTGTCTGTTGATGACTAATTAGAAACTTTGGGTTGAATCTTAATGTTGTGCTCACACACAAACAATTTGAACAGGGAACAAAAAAGTAAGGATGATGTGTTAACAATATTGCTTGTACTTTTAGCCCCTATTTTAAAACCATCTATGCCTAGAATAATTCCATTGGTCAAATAGGACATTGTTTAGCAGACTGACTTTTTTTATAAATCTTAAATCTCAAGACTGCAGTGTGTGCTCTATGATAATTCTAGAAAGACCAATATGAAACTTGTAGTTGTATAGTGGGTAACAAATCGTGTGTGTGCATAAAGATTTTAAACTGACAGATGTTAGGTAGGGTTTTCTCCAGAGAAAGAATATAAGTCATCTCAAGATGTTAATTGCAATAATTAGCACACATCAGCTAATACAAAATGCAAAGAAACTGATATCCAAAGTCCCCCAGGAAATCAGTAATTTCAACATTTTTTTAAACATCCTGTTTAGCAAACCAAGCCAAATATGGCAAATAAAACCAAGGCATATCTAGGATAATGACCCAAGCAGGGCAAATATGCTGAATTCCTCCTCCTGCTGAAATTGGATGAATCTTTGACACTGACGTTAGTTAGGACTGCATTCCTAGCTCTGTGCTCAGATCAAGACATATCCCTCTAATTAATTCAGTGCTTGCCTTCAGACGATGTAATGTGTGATGTCTAGCTTACCCCTTGCACTCACATAGGTATTCCGTGTAGACATCCATGGAATTGAATTGTGGAGCAGCTTTATAAACACTTCATCTTCTAAAACTCTGTTCAGAAAAACTTAGGTATCATGGGATATAAACACAAGTTCTTTCAGTCAAACATTTGAGGATATAGACACACACTTTAATGATTATCAGAGAAGGAACATCATTATAGAAGTTCATAGTCATCAGAAAGAAGAAATCATGTCAAAGACCTTGCAACCTGATCTTTTCATGACTTGCTCTACAGCATTCAAAGGTGACATCTTGAAAACAGTGTGTCACATAAATGTGCTGACGTGACAGAGCTAATCTGCAGTGTAAACATCACAAGATTTGACAAGTCTAGAGAAAACAATTCTTTACTGGAGAAAATCATTAATCTCTTATGAAACCCAAAGCAGGTCTACTTAGGAATACATTCACGTGTTGCTGGCACAGACTACTGTGAAAACAAAGTGATGTATTTCTTTTGCTGAAGCAGCTTGTATTACTTATTTCTACAGATTTATAAGCATCATTATCAAACCAGTATGTTTACCTATGCACTCAACTAATTTTAAATCAACTACTGGAGTTATTCAGTGCTTGGAGTCAGACATTTAAGTAAGTGACTATATTTGCCACACTGAGGCATTGCTTTGATTTCTATGTTGACATCCACACAAACATGGCAGATTTGGTACCATAAATACAGAGATCTTCTTTACAATACCCAAACCAAACCTCACCAAACCCAGCATTCTCTCCCTTAAGAAATTATTGTATACATTAAAGAGCCAAGGCAAAGTTTAAATGAGTCTAGCAAACACCAACTCATTTTAATGGCTGAAGATTTGTATCAGTAACATAAAGCAATAGAAGTCTGATCTGAAGTGGTCTTTCGACATAAGGGACCATTCCTATTTGGGTGAAGTTAAGACTGCAAATTATAACAACTTTTTCCTACTTTACTTTTAAAAAAAGGAAGTACAGGAGGCCTTAAGAAAATGCACAGCCAGTGGTTCTTTGCCATTCCTTGGTGTTCCAGTATGTCACAAAACCCCCTTAACATCTCTTAGCATAAATTTTGCTGAGATTTCTCTAAATTGTAATGACCCATTTGGAGGAAGAACTTTAAATTAATGTGAGAGAACTCAAAGGTATGAAGACCAGAAGATGCCATTAGATCAGGACCATTGCATTTTGCTTAGTTTCTCTGCACAAGTGGGCCTGATTCTCCTTTCACAGCACTTTTATGGCTCCATTATTGTACTGATTTGGCAGACACTGACTTAACAAAAATAAGAATGAAGCCCAGGGATGATCTGCACCCTAGGTTTGTAATTGCCTTCTGCCTACGAAGCCTGCCTAAATATACAAGTAGCCAATGCATAAAGTTGAAAACAGCAGAGATCCAGAATATACTTGAGAGAAAAAGCATAAGAACGTAATGAGATGGTAACACTTTAAGCAAAAATACATCATTTAACACAGTATCTGTATCTGACTATAAGTCTGTGAAGAAGAAAACATTAACTTAGGGATCAACCTACTTTGCGTGGTGCTACTGAGAACAATGCTTGTATTCATGCAAAGCACTTATGACAGTATAATCAGGCTCTAGGTTTCAGAACTGTGGCTGTGGTTACCATCAATAAATACTGTATGTGAAATTTATCATCACCTCTATGTCTGTCTCTGCAAACACAGGTCTATCACTAAAATTACACATTCATCTGCAAATATTGACATGCTTTTCTGGTTTCTTTTGACTATAAATCTGGTAGAAAAGGCTTTGAAAAGAAATGAGTCTTAAAAACCTACGGAAAAAATAAAAGCGTATAGAGGTTATCTAGAAAACTAAAAATCTCTTCTATTGTATGATAACACTATAGGTTGCTATTTGACAAGAGCTTTCAAAAATGGTACTGCAAAATACAGTCCAGAATG
This sequence comes from Forpus xanthops, assembly GCA_032466535.1. Taxonomy (NCBI): domain Eukaryota; kingdom Metazoa; phylum Chordata; class Aves; order Psittaciformes; family Psittacidae; genus Forpus; species Forpus xanthops. Next base: position 34,150 of record JASSUY010019210.1, on the reverse strand, counting down.
CACATAGATTATATACATTTTTGGAAATAGCAATGCAAAACCAATATCTGTTTCTCTTTTGTAAAATAAATTATAACTTCACGAAGTACATGTTCCTCTGTCTTGCAATCATATTTCACAGAGGTTATTTGGTAACTGACATTTGAGAAGTACCTTCTTAACATATCAAAGTTATAATCAAGACACAGGGCAAGGCAGTTGGGTTACATCTGGAAATTTTTATTGCTTTCTTTGAGATATCCAAGCCATTGATGTCCTAACCTAATGATAACTTATGATAATAAAGCATAACCTATCATGATTTATCAGTTAATACATAACAAGTTCCTTCTCTGTAACAGCTAGGTAATTGAAAGGTCACCAACTAAAACTGTAAATTATGTGGCTCACATACGCTAATATATTTTCTAGTTATTTCTCTTTAAATGCACAATAATTTCAGGGATAGATCCCTGGTTCAAAATGTTATATATACAAATTTCCACTCACCTTCTCATCAGGATTCATACTAAAATAAAGGGCAAGTATTTTGATGATTTCAACTATTTATGACTCGCATTGTGGGCAGCAAAACCAGTGCTGTTGCTGGTAGTAGTTTAATGAGTTTGTTAGAGTGCATTTGAATTAAGCCCTAATGTGAATATTCCAGGTACTTGAAAATTGCTTCCACATTTTACAGACTGAGAGTACATGCTTGAACAATTTGATTGATGCTGGTCAGTATGAACTAAGAGCAAACCAGGCTTTACATATATGCTTTCATTTCCTATATCTAAATTTTAAAATTAATATCCATAATTCAGTTCAATAATTTAGTTCCCTAATTTTAGTTCTGTGCCTACACTATTCTAGATATTTCATAAAAGCTTATGATAACATTTCTGTAACATTACAAAAACTGAGGAAATCAAATCTGTTTGTCAAATGCTAAAAAAGTTTAATTGTTCTTTCAAAGCTAGGCATCATATAATGTGCTGAATACATATCTGTGTTGCCAAGCAACAATCTATAAGTAAAAAAATATAAATATAAAATATCAGAGCCAAGATGAGATATATGCCATAGCAGACCTCTAAACCATGTTGAATGATGAATGCATTTTCTTAAATGAGTGTGTCAAGAGATATTTTTTGTGTCACTGGCATAAAAGACATTAATTAAGGTCACAGGCTTGCTTCACTAATTACAAGAAGGATGAGTATAGTTAAAGTGAGAAATTAGTATGAAAAGGAATAAAATTAGTGTGGTTATAGTTCCTGAGTGACTTTGGAACACAAAACCAAGGGCATGCCATGGGAACTTCTGGTCATGATGACAGTCTCAATAGCAGCTTTTATCAGTAGAGTTATATCATTTAAAAATTGTGATAAAAGTCTGTCAGAAACCCTATTTTAAATAGAATAAGGATAAAAAGAAGAAAGGAACCATTCTAAAGGTTTTATTTTGCTTATGCATCTTTTTTTTTTTTTTTTTTTTGCCATGAACTCATGCGAAATTGCTTGCAGTATTCAAAAGTACCTAACAATAGTAAACCAATGGATTTACTTGACCTTCTCAAAGAAAGCACATAAGAAAAATACTACATGTAGTCAAAGTTTGCTATCACAGAAATCAACATTAACATTTTCAGTGGCTTAAAAAAGAGCAGAGGGCATGAAACAAGGAGAAGAAAAAAGAAGTAACATAATCTTCCTATTTGTCCACCTTGAGGGACATTTTAAAGTTTAGTGGAAATAACCTGCATGACAATTTTAATTCATTTTCACTTCAAAATCCATTTGAATATGTTTTCCGGGCCATTTAATCCCAACCAATTTGCAACAAAGCTGCTGTGGCTTTTCTTGCCAACTAACCCTTTCAGCAAAACTCTGGCTCATAATAAAGAAACTGTCAGTGTAGATATTTAAAAAGGTTTTATTGATCTTTTGAAAGCAACTCTGCGATAATTAAATAAAAATTGATCATTTCAGCTACTTCTTTTGATGATTTTTAAATGCATCTTGTTTAAAGTAGAATAAAATTTACTGTAAGGTCAAAGTTATTTTATTTGCTTCTTTTTTAACTCCATGTTAAACTGTTCTACTTGTTCTTAATAAGACAGAATAAGTTCACTTATTTTCCTTTGTCAATCTCAGACAGAAGTATGAGAACATTAGCAATATTCATTAGATGATGATTCTTAATCCTATTGTATTCGTGAGTATATGCTTTTGCTACTTAAAAGAAAACAAATATTTATCATCAGATCTTTTGGGGCGTTACCCTTTCCTATAAAATTTGGTTTTGTTTTTTAATAATGCTGTGCCTGAAGCAGTTTATTAGTTGAATTAGAAAGTGTGAATGGGTGTGACTAAACAAATTCCTGGTTAGACCATTGAGCTGAGAGAAAAGGGACTTTAAGATCATTTTGGTAATTTCTATGTAGTAGAACAGAAGTAGTGCATAGACTGAGGGATAAGCAGCTCAGAATAATTTCTGAGGAACTCACTGACAGCTCAGTTCAATTTCTATCCTAATTGGGAAGAAGAGAGGAGCCAAATATGCTTTCAGGATTGAAAGCAAAATGGAGAGTTGTGCAGCCGCAGTCTCATGGTTGCTGATTTGTTATACGTGAAATGACAGTGGCATTCTACTACAAATGATTGCTTAGCATACTTCTCCAGAGATAAGTTTCTAGCTGTTAAGCTATTAGTCCATGTGTCTCTTCCCCCTCGTTAATATCTTGTGAATATCTTGGCCTATATCAAGTAAATACAATAGACCCATACTGGTCTCAAAGATGCGAAGTTTGAACAAACACTGTGAAAGCCAACTGTTGGATAGAGGAAAGCAGGTATTTGCTCTGAATATACTATGCAAAGAAACACTGCTGCCGCTGAAGCTGCTTATGTAGTCTGTGAGCTTATCCAATAAGACACTTACCTAGATATTTAGACAATTCATAGGAAAACCAGCTTCTCCGGTGCAGTGGGACAGAAGTTTAGCAATGTATTGTTATATTTGTATCAGGGTAGTTTCGGTTTTCTTGAGTCTATGGTAGGGCCAGGAAAGATAGTAAAGAAATACTGTTGGGTAAATAAGGAAAACCAAATTCAGCTTGAAAAAACACTGCTTGAAAAGGTAGAGGTACATAATAGGGCCAGAACAACAGTCAGTGTGTTACAAATGGGTAAGTGGGGACCATGATATGTGAACTGCGTGGTATGCAGCCAAGAAGAGTGACTGTTTTCTGGAAACACAGCTTTGTCATCCTCTGAGACAGAAATATCAGAAGCGGGAAGAAATCAACTATACTTTTGTCAAATTAATTGTGTCATATGAAGTAAAATTAGGTCTAATTGGCAAATGTGGCTAGGAAAGACAGAATATAGGTATAAGCAAGCAGCAACAACTTTTGGCCTGAATAAGCAGAAAAAAAATTCCTTAAATGAGTAGATTTTGTATTGAATCATGTCTTTTTTCCTTTTCTTTTTTTTTTTTTGGCCTCACTCCAAAAGTTGAACTGTAATAAGTAACATAACATGAGGGAATTTAAAATGAATGTGCAATTAATACTGTGACAAAGAAATGACAAATCACTGCAGAGGTAGAATTTTTCAGGAAAGACTCTAATGATATACAGAAACCAGTCTTACTTTGATTCCTTTCCAGCGTTTAGGCAGTTTGAGTGCGAAATGTTTTGTAATTTGGGAGGAAATACCCTAGTACAAAATCTATCAGATTAGACAGAATGATTGTAACTAAGGTATCATGCAGGTGGCTCCCCCTAATGTTCATACCAACGATGTCATGAACAAGAAGCTGTTCGTCCTCCTCCAGATTACACAAATATTTGCCTGGGCTTTTTTTTTCCTCTGTTTGTGACAGTAAATCACAGTATCCATAAGGCTGGAATAGTCTAGGGTGTTACAACTGTCTTTCAACCCACACGGCATTAGTGTTAAAAGGGATGTGAAGTATAACTCCAATGAACTAAAAAAACCAACACCCAGCAACTTCTGCAGATAATTTCACAGCTCTCAAAAGTTTTGAAATTTGTCAATATTCCTATGCTTGGTGCTAAAACAGAATTAACCTATTTGTTTTGTGACATTTGAGGGTTTTGAGTTTATACCCTTAAAAACTCTGCTATGCTGCAAACTACCCACCCTTATATAGACTTGGAAGAATGAGAGTGTAATCAGTTTTAGTAAGATTATACATTCGATATCTTTAATGAGAAAAGTAGTTAGTGGCAGAGATGATGACAGTGCACTAAGGATTTGGGACCTTACGCCTGAAGTCTCTGTAGGTTAAGAACCCAAGATTCATGCTTGTCTGTATTTTTCCCATCGTATTTATATCCATGTATATTTTTATAAGTCTTTTAACCAATTGAATAGCTCATAAAAAAGAAAGGTGAGGAAGAGGGGTGGAGAGGTGAAGAGACAAAACTGCCTTAACCAACAACTTCAGGGAAAAAAAGAAATCAGAAGTTCTTTTCCAGTAGGAGCTGGTTTCAAAGTAAACTCAGCAGCTGGGGTCTGACACAGATGAAGATTTCTTACATTTTTTGACAAAAGGTTTGTACAGTCAATTTAAGCACTTAATTTCAGTGAGGATTGCCTAACGCAAAAAGACTGCTAAAATATAAATACTATCTTATCTAAGGTGCTTGTGTTAGTCACAGAAAGTTTAGTCCAGTAAAACAGTTCCTGAGATAGTTTAGTGTTATTCCAAAATTGTGTTGTCTGTGTAAGGAGGAAAAATTGTGAAATAAGAATTAAAAACCCCCTAAACTTGGTTCCTCAAAATATAACTTTAAGTCATAGGAGAAAAACCTGATAGCTTAATCCTCTGAAGTTCAAATTTCCATGCTCTGTGCAGTCAAAGGTGCCAAAGGTCTTATTGCTTTTAAATTGCAGAAATGAAGAGAATGTTAGTATGAAGAACTGTTAAAATTGGGGGAGATGGGGAAGGAGGGGGAAATCATGAAAACACCCAAAGAGAGGTTATTTTCCTAAACTAGGGCAATGGTTCCCAGTCCATGAGATATAAGCCCAACAACCCCAACAAATAAATTCTCCCGAAGTACACTCTCAGTGGGATCTCTTCTGATTTTATTAAATTTGGATTATAAAATTGGGAATTATTGATCCAGAACATCGCATGTACAACACCCCCATGTTACTCAGAAAACTGCCCTTAATTTTGCTGTAACATCAATATTCTGTGTCAAGAACAACAGCACAAAAAATAAGTTAAGCTGCTACGAAACTTCTGACAGCAAAATAAAGCATGAGGCTTTGATCACAGCTAATGTGATAGGGAAAAGACAGAGAGCATTTGGCATATAGGGAAGGTTTTAATTTGATTCGCTTCTGTTCATGGATTTCTTGGTGTTTTCCAGCAGATTGCTGTCAGCTGTCTTGGGACACTTTCATGGGATTGCGTTTGGCAGCATAGACTTGGATCATTTCCTGAACAAAATTAACATCATAAGGTATAGTTTTTACTCAGCCAACCAAACTAATACAACCAACAATATTTAATGCTCCTAGGTCTCTGCTTTGGCTCAAAGCGTAACACTGCCAGTGGCTCATAGAATAGACAGCAGAGAATTCCTTTTTCATTTTAATTTAGAGTTTACTGATCTCCAAAGTATTCCTGCAGGGAAGGAGGTCTTGGCTGTAAAAGCACACACAAAAAAGTGAATTTAATAACAGAGCAAGACTGCATCCAAAGTGCCAAACTGAAAAAAATATAACTCAGGAACTACCCAACCTGGAACTTGATGGCATATGTGATTGAAAGTAGGAAGGAAGCAATAACTGAAGGCTTCAATTACAGAAAACAATTAAAAAAAGAAAGGAAATAAATAATATTTACACTTATAAGAAAACTACTGCAGTTAATTCTATGAGAGAGGGATAATTTTTCTTTTACTTTATTCTCTAGGATGATTGTAAATGCCAAACGACAACAGTAAAACATTCCAGCTAAGGGGAAGCAGTAGTGTCAAATTCAAATTTAAAAAGCAATGTTACAGAAGTATTATTTATATTAGCGAATACATTGGAGGTGTGGTGTTCAAGAAATAGAAGGTTTGGATAGCTGGCTATGGTTACTTAGCATCCTTCGAGTGACTTATCTCTTGTGTTTCACCTTCCTTTAAAATCACATATTTTGCCAAAATCTATTGCTTTTGCAATAGCGATGTAGTCTGTCATGGAACAGCATGATGCCATAATGGCATCTCTTTGATTTGGTTCCATCTCTTTGATCTAGTGCCCTTTTCTAAACACGTCAGGTTTTGCATGATGATAATTGTTTTTACTATTCCTTGATGTTTTGTTTATTTAGTAACACATTAGAATCATAGAATAATAGAATAGTTAGGGTTAGAAAGGATATGAAGATTATCTGGTTCCAACCCCCGACTGTTTAGTGGGATACCACCCACTAAACCATGTCACCCAAGGCTTTGTCCAGCCTGGCCTTGAACACCGCCAGGGATGGAGCATTCATGAGTTCCCTGGATAACCCATTGCAGTGCCTCACCACCCTCACAGTAAAGAACTTCAGAAGAACTTAAGAAGCTCAGTCTATTAAAATGAAGCTCTCAGTAGTGTTGGGCATTCACTTGGTTTGAGGACTCCTTGGACTTGAGTATTTATAATGAAGAAGCTGGTCTTTTTGAGCTTTTTTTGTTTTTGTTTTTTTTTTTTCAAACTCATTCTTGACATTCAGAGATTTCTACTGACATATAGGTGTGTTGTGCAAGATGCTGGTTCATTAGAACCATCTGCAAAAGTACTGTGGATTTGATTTAGATGTCTTTTAGAAAGCAATTTAATTCCATTTATTAAAATTGCCTACTTCACTTTGTTATAACTTAACTCAGAGCTTGAGAACCGAACTTCTTGTCCTAATATTTTATTCTATCCTCTGTTATGACTTACTAGAGTGATGGACAGTGCAAACCCTTATGTGAACCTAAATAATATATAATAATATATCTTCTTTATACAGTAATGTGTTTTGAGAACTTAAATTAAAATTCAGAAAAAATAATTTGTTTTTTTTTTTAATGAGAAAAAATGAAAAGGATCTAATGTCGAGCCTGTGGGCCTCACTTCCATTGAAATCAATGTAAGGCAGTAAAATTCTGTCTCATTTCATAAAAAGATTAGAGATTCTGTGAACTTTCTAGCAGACATAATTTTCTCTCCTGTCTCTTAAAAGGCACACAGACCTATTGAGTTTGGTTTTTCTTGCAGAGTACAATGAAGCATCGGCTCATGACTGTAGCCTCTAAGGCATGAAATAATTAACAGCTGCCTAAAGTATTGAACAGTGGGACTCCAGCTTTCTAGAGATAAAATCAGAAATATATTTAATTTCTGAGTTTATGCCTAAGTTAGTTTTCCTCATCTTATTTTATGTGACTAAAAGTAGATCCAGAAAGGAACTTCATGAAGAATCACTCACTGTAAAGAAATAACAGTGCTGGCCCCTATTTTCAACTTTTGTATAATGACTATTTCACACAAACTACAACTCCAGTCCAGCCAGCAGAACCAAATATCCAGCCAACATCCCTTTGTATGCCACTCAGGCATCCTTTTCACTAGGGATTTAATGTTCTATCCCTATCCAGAAGTCTGCTTCTGAGGATGTACACCAGACTGGATAAAGGAAGTGTGATGAAATCATCTTAATTTTTCTTTCAAATCGAGCTTGGTTTGTGGGGTTTTTTCTTGAGGAGCTTAAGTCCAGCCTCCCTCGGAAGGTACTTTTTCTCTCCTGGTCAAGTGCTGCAAACATTAAGCTATTGCATGAAAGGCAAGCATTGTCTCTGACTACCTGCCTCAGGAAAAGTGGTAATGGTGACTGATTCTTTTTTCTTTCTGGATCAATTCTGAAACTCTTAGGTTTTCTATGGCACATTACTTAATTAAACCTGTGAGAGGACTGGGACACGTGAATGTCTAATTGCAAGTCTCCATGTGGCCACGGAGTATTAGCACAGATCTATGGAAGTGTACTGACATGCACTGGAGAAGCCTAATATCACAGACATGGGCATCTCCTACCTCTCAGGTTAGTGGCCCAGCAGAACATGGAGGCCAACAAGGTAAGCAGCAAGTGTCTAACTCTGCTTGCAACCGCTGAAGCCCAAAGGACTTCGGTCGGTTTGAAGTCACAGGAAGAATTGTGCAATAATACAGGACAAAAATAAAGGTAAAGAAGAGAATATTACTCTCTGTATGCAGATAAAGAATGATTATACCTTAAGACTCTGATTCATTCTTCTACTGGGCTTTTCCACGCTACTCTGCTGGTATTTAGGGGACTTTCATACATAGCTTAATTAACTGACTCAATCAAAACTGGTAGGATTTCTCCTGTGAAATGCAGTCTGTAATCAACATGAAATCATCATACCAACTTTATTCTGTCTTCCATTTTGGCCATATGAAGGAATACAGTGAGCAATAAAACAGAAAGAATAAGGTCAACTGCTGCAAAAAAAGCAAATGCATTATTAAGTAAGGAGTTACGTCTAGGAAGCAAAGATAAAGGTAAAACCAGTGCTCAGCTTGGAGCTGCAGCAAGAAAGTTCAAACATCCAGTATGATCTGAAGTCCTTGTAGGCAATTCAGCTTTACTTAACTTGACATTTCTGAAAACTGCAGTATGAATTACATTCATCATTATTAAGGTTTAACTCAGCTAGTTCTCAAACACAAGGAAACATGGGTTTACATCTCTGTGCAACATAGCAGGAATATCATTAATTACTGTAAAGATTTTACCTCAGATATGAATGAGCCCATGACATTGACCAGACCTGTGAAGTATAGTAGCAGGTAAACACTTGTTATAAGAACAGCAAAATAACTTCCATAAAATCTGTGATCTGTACTAAGATTCCTTTATTCTTCAGTGTACATTGGTATGACACAGCAACTCAAGAACTCACTCAGATTCAATTATTGGACTTGCAGTCCCAGCTTGGAAGCAAGATGTTATGGCTGTAAACAGTGATTATAAGGAATGTTCCATTTATTTTAAGTACTGTCTACAATGCCTGCCCAGACACTTGGAGATGAGTGGTCACAGCATGCATTGCTGGAAGCACCAGGGTGAGGATGGTCACACAAGCTGATTGTTACAAAAGGAGCATTGGGAGAGAAAAGAGCAAGGATAGTTCCAATCAGTGTCTCATGCTCCCAGAATAGCCCATTCAAAAATAAGGCTACTTAAACTTCCACTACAAATGAAGTAACAAGAGCTGAAAATGGAAAGCAGAAACTGTAAAGTATATGCAAGATATCCTTCTCAAGAAGAACTCACCGTGTGGTGAGAATGAAAAGGAATATGTTGCAATGGAAGCATGCCACAGGCGCTTTGGGCAAAATGCAGGAAAACAAGAAGATAATTCCTACTCAGGGTCTTGGAAAAATAAAAATGTCCCAGCTCAAAAAAAATTATAGTATAACATTAAATTGTTATACCATTATTGTACTGTTAATTGCTCAGCAGGTTGGCAAGCAATACCTTCAGAGTCATAGAACAGTGAGTCGGTTAAACAGGTAATTCTGTGAACTGACATGAGAGGACACTGCTAGCCAGAGCGAAGTCACCAAATCCCTGTTACTTGTTTTGTGTCAGCACACAGGAATCTCAGCAATGGACCAGCGCTGTGGTATACTAAGTGCTACACAACTGGTGGGTAAAAATAAAGCCTTGTCTCAATCAGCCTATGATAGGAGGAGAGAAGAGTTTTTGAAGACATGAGAAAATAGTTACAGAGACTCTCTGACAGGTTAGGTCAGAATAGGTAGTGATGCAGGATTGCCACTTAGTATGAAATCCCTTCCCAGATAGAGGTGTTTCAGGTACTAAACTTAGTAACACTTTCAGAGGCTGCTAAGTGGCCTTGTGGAAAGAACAGTAAGTCTGTACAAAGAAGTAGAAACTATGAAGATGGATGAATGCAGCTGAGTTTGGAAAATGTCCTTTCTGTAGTTCAGCTACATGCCACCAGCCGTTCTGGTGCATTGCAGATCATTAAAAGACCAAAGAGCTGCCCTCATTTTTTTTTGCAAAATCACCTACTTGGGAGCTGTAATTCTGATTTCACTTAGGCTTGTCTCATAAGTCAGCTTGTTGCCTTTATTCTGATTCAGGAATCAGACTAGATTTATTTGAGATATGGATCAGTTAAAGTAATATTGAGTTAACTAGGAGGATAAGGAACCAATTAGTCCTACACGTAGCTGTCATAAATTAGATGGTACATTATAGCTTAGCTTTCTATGTTTTAACATAGGAAAAACTAAGGAGAACTACCAAAGAGATTAAATTTAGTTTCCTATCTCCTGATGCAGTATATCAGCTTTCACTCAACCAATTTTGAAATGAAACATTTTATTTAAAAATAAAAACCTGATAAAACATTTAAATGAGAAGCTTATAAATTGTGTCCCTATTTGAAGCATTAATATGACACTTTGACTGAGTAAGGGCAATGTAACTTGTGCTTCAATTTCTATTCACAATCAGTTGAACTTGATTCCTCTTATAGGTATTTGATATCTGTTCAAACAGTTTAAAATTATATTAACCTATGAGAAAGAATATTTTGAACCTAAGTTATAAAAGAGAGAATACAGTAAACTATGCAACTGGAGTTATCAGTGAACTTATTAGTTTATCCTCCAGGATGAAACTGCAACAACTGAAAGTTTTGCTCGGTAAAGAAAAAAAGAAACCAAAACCCAAACCAACAAAACCACAACTGAAAACTACATGAAAAGATGGTTTTGTTCATAAAAGGTATACTTGAAAAACAGCTAATTGGAATTACACTGCAGTAAACTCTTCAGTCTGTTATTATGTGAATTGAAGGCTGTCTGGACAGCTTGTGTGTATAGATTTAGGGGCTAACAAGAGTTGTTCTAAGTACAATATTTACTAAATTATTTAAATATGCCCTGGAAAGGGACCAGAATGCGTCTAACTGTACTGAGGAGTAAGAGGATTGAGAATAAAACATCCAACTTCTAGTCTCTCCGGCAAGATCCCCATGAGGAAGATAATGACAGATTAAGGGATTTTCTAAGAAAATAAAAGAAAAAAAAAAGAATGACGTCATTTGAAGAATTCCTCACAGTAGTGTGTTCATAATTTTATGAATAATTATAAGCACATCATTGCGCAGACTAGCATCACAAACTGGTCGCTGCTACTAGTGAGTTGGAAATCCTTGTGCCATACCACAATGGTATCTGGCTGCATGCAGCCTCTAAAGGCTAATCCCCTGCTAGAAAATCTCCACTTTAGGTACAATACATAGGTAAGTTACTCAGAAGACAAAACTTAAAAGATACGTCTTATAAAGCTTTCTGGGGTTATTGCCTGGCATTTCTGACAAAAAGCACTGTGAAATTTGCCCCTGACTTAATGTTCCCTTCTTCTCCCTCCCCTTAACAAGACAGTCTTATCCATACTGCCTGCTGGGAACAATTCATGTTGTGTTATTTCCCGAACCATGTTCTTGTCCAGGGAAGTGATGCTGGGTTCAGGCTAAACTCAAGCCTCGGTGTATGCTAATTGTATAGCAGTCAAGACAATGATGGATTAGTATTAAACTCTGTGTTCTTAACCTGTTTCTTAACTGAACTAGCGCAGACACAGAAGGAAACACCTCCTGAGTTGTTGTATTCAACTGATAGTATTAATGGGCAATGACTTCCTGTTGTGCTGGCTCAGACTCCATCCTTCAATGACCTGATTTCTCTCATTATTCTTCTCTGGAATGCTGCTTGAGAACCTTAATGTTTTTATTATTAGGGAAAGAAATAAAAATAAAATTTCTTGCTTTTCTTTTCTCATAGCTAATTGATATTAATTTCTTATTTGCTGGCCAGGTTGGATGGGGCTTAGAGCAACCTGGTGTAGCGGAAGGTGTCTCTGACCGTGACAGGGAGGCTGGAACTAGATGACGTTCAAGTTCTCTGCCAACCCAAACCCTTTTGTGATTCTGTGATTTTATTATTCTATGATTTTTATTTATTTTTCTTCTTTTCAATCTCTCCTCAGCTTCATTCCTTCGAAGGGAATACAGTTCAGTACTCTCCCAGTCTGTCAACTCAATAAAATAATTTCATATAACATTCCTGTTGTATAGGATATTTATTGTTTACTTAATAAGCATTTCCCATTCCAACCTGAATAGATCTCCACAAACCAAAAGCCTAGCAGAGTATGAACTATTCCTTTGTAGGGCTGTTTCTCAGTGTTTACCTGGTTGGAGAAAATGTATTTTAGATGACCAGCTTCTTCTCTGAAGCTTTATCAAATACAACTGAAATCAATAGAAAGAATGCAGTTAGCTTCAGAAGTATCTACTATATAGTCTTCTGTGAATTTACACTCTTTTCAACATGGGTACTTTAAAGCTGGTGGCAATATAAAACTCATTATTTCAAAATTTGTTTCAGCACTCAATAAGCTGTTTTAAATTTCCATTGTAGGAAAATTAGTTCTTATTTAATGATTCATGTTGTTTATGATGAAATATGTGTGTGATCCTTGTGGCAGTGCAAACATTATGTCCTGAGCAATGTCAGCAAGCTTGGGCTGTATCTAGATGTGATACACCTATGATGAGGACCTCCCTTCATAGAACTCCTTTATTTGCTCAGTACCATTCATCTTGTCTACATGGCACTTCATGGATGGATTTAAAGGGTAGGAGATGTATTTGCAGTCAAGAATGCTGCCACAAGCTTTTCTGGATGGAAGACAAGGAGGCTTGTTCACACACTCCTTCTCACAATATGGTCCCATCAGTTTGACTTATTCCCTATGTCAACAAGCCGTCATGGATTTGGAGCTGACACTACTTTTGCAATGTTGTATAATGTCATTTCTTGTAATTGTGTTTCTTTTGGATTGCATAAAAGGATTCCATTTTGAACGGATTCCAAGTGAGAATTGCTCTCTGATGCTTTTCTGCTACCCTTAGATCAGAGTCAGCTGAGTCACACACCCCAGTTTCATATATCACTTCTTTTATATGCCAGCAAGTTTGTTGTAAATGAAACATCATATATATATCCTTAAAATAGCAAGTTTATACATGTTGTTCTATGCTAGTTATTGGAAACAGCACATATACTGCCATACCTATCTGGAATTCTCCTTGTACAGTGAATTCTTACTTTAAAAAAAAAAAAGGTTTTATTCATTAAAATCATTGACATTCTACAAGATGAGAACTCATCTTCTCAATAGCCATTATTAGTTCAATTCCTTCATAAATTAGATTTATCTGGAAAAAGAATTCATTCAAAACCAAACTAAAGTAAAAACTTTACTTTCTCAATTACCTCACAGTGGTAGCTGAGTTTCTGAAACAGTAAATCTCCCTTTTCATCAGCAGGTTAGACATGATATTTTTTCTCTCTTCTTGACACCTGGATTTAGCTAGGCTCAAATTCACTCTGCTTACAAAGAGGAAAATTCTGGGCCTTCGGGTTTTTATGACACTCTACCTGAAACAGATGCAACTGTAGCTCTATGTGCTCAAAAGTTTACCCATCAATAAAATAGGATATAGGAAAATGATTAAAAATTATGCAATGATTTCTGGATTTAGATTTGTTTGTTAAAAATAGTAACATCAAACCAGGATAATTCCTGATCCTCGTGTTATTATATATATATTAAATTTCATATTTCTGGTGCCATTTTATAAAGAACAAATATTTTCAAATGTTTTAATATCATTTTTAAGTGTACATTTGTTTAGAAGTATTTTTTTTTTCTATTTATGGAAAAAAAAAATCACATACTTCAGTTTTGCACATCAATCTGAAAATTTATTTTTGGCAGTTTTATATTTTTGAGTCTTGATCTGTTTTAAAAAGGAAAATGGACTGAAACTGCAGGCACTCGAGCACCTGTGAGTTATCAAACTTGAGGTGTTGTTGCATGATGCACATCATGCTAGAGGAGGGTTCCAGTCACTCAAAATGAGCTATAGAAGAGTTGGCTTTAAATTTTGCATCACAAACTGTAGATTACTGTTTTAAAGTATATCATTAGGTATAATTGAACACTCCAGACATTCTTAAGTAATACTGATGGGCAGTGGCAGCTGAATCATAGAAATCATTGCAGCAGTCAGATTAGCAAGAAATGTGCTAGTAAAGCAACTTTGGGAGACCTGTGACTTCATAAGCTACGTAGAGTGAAGAATTTGATTAGAAAGTTCCAATCAACGCTTGTGGGAGATTGTGCAGGAGTTCTGAGAAGATTTATAGTACACGTAAAAGTAAATGTTTCATTAGTAACAGTCCTTGCATTTTTGATACTAAATGTGATCAGAGCAGGCACTTGAGTAGGAACAGACCATGTTGGACAGCAGTGGTGATAACCAACCTCAGCATAAAACATATACACTTAGGTTTCTCTGTGTAAGTTTCTACATGTGAATTAGGTATTCTGTTGTAATGAATCAACATCAAAGGATGATTCTCTTGCTTAACCAGAAATATCTGGTGTCATTTTAGGCATGGTGAGATATCCCGACTCCCTTCTACCACTCCAGAAGGGTGAATGTTTCCCACAGATCCTTTGACACATCCAACACACTCGTGTAGGTGGCTTATGCATCTTAGAGCACCTTAAGTAGCTCCATATACCGATGTATAAACAACTGAATTGAGCTTTAGATATCTAGTATTCATTGACTAAAATTCAGTTCAGTTATTTACAGGTTAAACACCTCCAGGTGCTAACCCTGGAGGTCACTGAGATCCAAGAAAGGTATGTAAAAGCTATCTGAAGATGATCCCAGACTAGTGGTTAGAGGTGGTCCTGCTTGAGCAAGGTGTCAGACCAGATGACCTCCAGAGGTTCCTTTGCAACCTCAGACATTCTGCAATGTTGAGGTGCTGTGATTAATATAGTCAGATACATTAAAAACAATGCAATTATTTTCATATGTCTCAGGAGTAAAGGCAGAGTCTGAGGTAAGAATACAGAGATCAGAAAACTCCAGAACACAATAGATGGTAACAAGATGATGCACTCTTAACCCACTCTTAATTTGCCCCTGATGAAGTAGGAGTTGGGAAGAAACAGATTAGAGACTACAGGCTGCAGAGGCACTGCTGAAGCTGTGTCAAATGTGCTGCAGAAGACTGAAGGTTTCTGAATGGCTTGCGTCTTAGCTGTATGCAGTGTATTATGAGCTGAAATAATTGAGTCTAGAGGCAAGAAAAGCTTATTAAAATTAAGGGTAGGTTAGACAGAAATAAGCAGAAGAGTGTTGGGCAGACTGCAATGTAAAAAAAGCCAGTGCATTCGCTTATACTGTTAGTGTAGAAACTGTCAAACTGACACCCAAGCTGTGAATGCTGACAAAAAGAGCCTCAGCCAAGGGCTGAGATGGAAGTCAGATGTGTCCTTCAGCAATTTCCCTAGAGCCTCTAGAACCATTTCTGTCTTCCCAGCTTTGGACTTCTCTAGAGGACTGCTGTCCTCATCCTAATCTTGTCACAATACTGGGAAAGACTCCTAGATGATCTCTATCAAAAGAGACAGTGATAAAAAACTGGGAGACATGAACCAGCTTAAGATGCCACAGCCTCCTTCTATCATTTTTCTTAGGTCTTGAAGCGACCTTAGAAACACTGAGCAACCTAAGCAAAGTGACAGACACCTTGGGACTACAGAGGATCTCCAAACATTAACTAGACACATTTTAAGTGAGACTAAAATAGGCCCTCAGCATAGCCCTGTTTATTCCCATCAATGATTGTCTTTCAGTATCTCTGTTTCTGTGTATGTATGTATATGTTTTCTCATCCAATATCCAGTATGGGACTAGCTGCTGGACAGTGTCTCTATCACAGGGGAAAGAAAATACAGTGAAAAGCTTATGGATCAAGATAAGAATAGGGAGAGATCATTCACCAGGTATTAATCATGGGCAAAACAGATTTGACTTGGAGTAAATAGAGTAAGATAATGAAAAATAAATCAAAACTTAAAACACCTTCCTCTCACCTCTCCCTTCTTCTCTGGCTCAACTTTACTCCCAATTCCTCTACCTCCTTTCCCCTGCAATGGAGGGGGACAGAGAATGGGAGTTGTGGTCACTTCATCACACGCTGTCTTTGCTGTTCCTTCCTCCTTTGTCATGCCAGTCCAATACAGGGATACTAACCTGTGCCACGTGCTTTCATCAAATACAGGAATGATATGCTCTGCTATTTTGTACAATTTCATCTTTGCACACAGAAACAAAGAACTCTGAGGACATAGAAATGTACCCTGTGCTTGGTATTTATTCCCAGAATATAGACACCAGAGCATTAATAAAATTACTGAACTTGAGTTGGAAAAGCATCATGGCTACTGGCAAGCAGTGATTGTGGAAAATATCTTGCTTTGACTCTAAAGTTCCCATATTCAGAGTGCCTGCTCTCATACCGATAAGCTGAAAGCTCCTCCAGCTTCTAAGAAAATTTAGGCTATGCTTAAAATGAAGTAAATATATAAAATCATACACACTAACACAGTGGGTTGGACCAAAATTACGTAGGGATTAGTATGCTGCCTCTGATGTTTGCTAGAAGTGGCTGTAACTATAGTTATCTTCCCACTGATGATTTATGCTCATTTCTTACCACCGGCAATTTAGCAGCCCCGTGAACCAGAGATGGCACTTTTACCTACTGCATTGAATAGTCACCAATGAGATTACCTTTCCTGAATTTGTCTCATCCTTTTTTATTGCATTGTTTTAAGCTCAAACAACTAATTTCCAGTACTCTTAAATAGTGTTTCTCCTGGCCATGCAGGCAGCAAGATAATCCCAAGCTCTTTCATGGTCCTGTGGCTCTAAGTGCAATTATGCAATTTTCTTGTAGTAAGTTAAAATTTTGGTGTTGTTTGCATTTTTTTTTTTAACATTTATATGAGAAAGTGCTAGGGATAATATAGGTACTGACCATGGAATAAAACTTCAGGTTCAAAGAAAGAAGGCCAAAATAAACTACATTTCATGTTCTTCCCTACAGTGAAGACAGTTTCTAATCATGGTACTTGTTTGTACTTATTTCTAAATATAAAGGGTCTTATGTTCGTTCTACAAAGCACTGACATTACAAGTAAGAACCAAAGTTGATTCTCAATATATAATGCTTTAAACCATGTTATGGATTATATGACTTTGTTCAAGAGTAAGAAAATATTTGAAACAATCTCCACTTTTCTTTTGCTTTCTATGCAGTGCCCAATAACTGAGCAATGATTTGAATGCATTAAGTCAGGAGAATTTTACCCATATCCCAATTCATTTTTTTATTATAAAATAGTGAAACACTCATTCCATTACTTCTTTTTTCCATGGTGCTGGTTATAATAAACTCATCTGTGCTTGCCCAAGATTGACCTCAATGAACACAAACTTTATTCAGTATTGTAAGCAGCAGAGACAATGAAAATACAGAAGGTTGTTCCTCTGAAGAACTTTGAACCAAAGAAAATAACATGCTCATCATTAGTCTCTGCAGAAACCTAATTATCATTAATCTGGGGTGTTTGGGAACAACATTTCTGTAAGCTTAATAAAATTGTTACAACGCAACAAAATATCAAAGATGAAATGTGAAATTCATACAAAGCCAGTTAAAGGCAGCAAGAAAATCATGGCATATAATTTTCTGTAATTTAGCTAGAAAATGCAATGCACAGTATAAATGGACCAAAATAACCTTCACTTTAGGCAGCCTTCTTTTCAAAAAGCAATTACAACTTAGCCTTTGAATTTTGTTTCTCCTTAACAACACTGAATAGAACATAGACTTTAGCCTCAGAGGTCTAAAATGTTTTATAGAAGTTCTAAGGTTGTTCCATGTGGCAAATGTCCCCTATCCAATTTTAGAAAAAAAAAAAAAAAATTAAGCTCAGTGGTGTATTTTCGATCTTTTATTTCCAACGGAGATGTTCTTAAAATCTTTGCTGTTCTTCTATGCCACCTTAACCAATATGGTATATAATCATGTCTCAGTTTTGTACTGCAATCTGTTATCACAGACCTTCATACTGACACAGTCCTATCTGCTTATATGAAACTCCGCATGAGTGAAAGGGACTGCTGTACAGCAGAAACAGACGTTAAATTGGAAGGAGTAAGAATAACTTTCCTATACAACATATAGGTTGTACGGAGGTTAAGAATAGTTTGCAATGCACAATTCTGCATGGAATTCAACTCAATAGGCACTCAAGGGGAAGTTCTGCTATGTCCAGACTCTTATTTCTCCTTCATTGGCTAGACTGACAAAAAATCAATGACTCTAGATATTAAATTGCAATTACATGGAATAACAGCGAATGAGATTTTCCAAATAATGGAGAGGAAAACACAATAAACAAATTAAAGAACATATTTTCTGAGACACCTTGGAAACTTTGCTAATTTGCACAGACAGGTTGGAGAACCCTTAACAGTTAATAATAAATAAAAGGCAATAAACCCCTTAAATAAAAGACATAAAACCTTAAATAAAGGACAATAAAACCCAGTAAGTACTGATGCTGTTGTTTATTCTGCATAAAAAGAAGTCCTTCCTTTCACAAGGTACCTATTTTTTAAGCATTCGTTTCTTATCTGCTCATGGCATGGGAAGCACTGGTTATTTCATGACAACCAAGTGGTATGAAATCAGAAGTGTGCCATCTCATTTTTATTGGATTCATGTCCACTCCTGCTACAAGCAGTTCACAAAGTCTCCTAAAAGTGAGTGGAATCTAGTGCTTACCACTGCTCCACTGTTCTGTTACCACCGAATTGGAGAGAAAGAATATGTTGGCAAATCAGTGAGCAAGAGGAAGACTGGGGCTCAACACAGCAAGCTGCATAACACTGAAATATAATTCACTTTTATGATGACACACCTCATTACTTTCTTATTCCTTTTGAGAAAACCAGATTGGGGTTGTATTTTATGTCTTGTAACAATTGATACCCGATTATTACAGACAGAACATCCTGGCTAAATAAAGTAGCTGGTCAAAAAGCATTTCCAAAAATAAAAATAGTCTCTGGAAAGTGGAATGCCTGTAGTGTAATGTAAATGTAAAAGTTCATAATCATGCTCATTTGCCCTTGTATAATCAAACAAGGGAAAGAACAATAGCTGAAAAGATGTAGAATTCTGGCATTATTTTCTTAAGCATAATTATATTGCCTCCTTATTTAGTAGAAATGTATTAGGGACCTTACCAGATAAAAGGTTGGCTGCCTGACACACATCATCTATTGAACTGCTGAGATTAAAGTTCTGCTGCCAGGAATATCATGCTCATTTCAATACATGCTCTGTCAACCAGGAAAAATCAAGAAAAAAGCAAAGATTCAATAGATCTGTCAAATCTGTTCAATTTGACAGATTAAGCCAACACACTAAGGTACATGGTTAAGGAAATTTAAAACGTATTTATATTTGGGCAAGTAGTTTTAATCTTATTTTATATTTTTTCCAATTAGATTAATTTTCTGGTAAAGATAAGTGTTTTGCTACACAGCTGCTTTGTGAATTAACATGGTCTTTCTTACAGGTGCTCATCAACTGCAAAAGAAAATCACCAGCCAGTTAGGGAAGAGGTCTTAACCTTTCCATTTGATTTTAACCTTCCAACATTAATTCTTCCAGTATGGATTCCCATGTGTATGGATATACATATACATATACAAAAAATCAGAGAGAGGATGAGTTTAAAGTAATGCAAAGCTTAGTTAAAAAAAAACAGGGGTAATAGTTTATCTGGAGCCTCTCCCAGAAAAACACCACTGATGATAAAGATGTATATTGTCCTGTTTAAAGTCCTTCCAGCACACAAAGTGTTTTCAAGGGCAGCTGAGGACGGTTACCTGTTTGCACTAATGTCCGTAATCAAACATCTTTATATTAAAGTCTGCCAATAACTCAGAAAGTGTATTTTTTAGTTAACAAAGTATAAATTCCTTCACTATTATGTTAACCTTTAGGAGTTATAGTTTAGAGCATCATGTGCTGGGACCTGCTCATCAGGCCAGAATTCATGTACCAGTGCCATCAGTTGTGAGAGATTGACCCGAATCAGAGATCTGTACTGCCTCTGCAGACGTCTTCCTTACAGGGTATACCATGGAAGATAGTGGCTGCTTACTGGCCTGTGAAGTACGATGCTCCCAATTCCTCCACTGAGGAGGGAAAAGTGGCTGTATTGTTAAGAGGGTAAAGAGCTTGCATCTGGCATTGCCACCTGTGCCTGCATAATTGCAGCCAGTGCAATCTGAACAGGGCTTTCCTTCACGACCAAGAGTACAAGACCTACTTATGCTCTGGTGGTATGAGTAAAAGCTGCTGGAAGTGGCTTTTGTGGTTTTACTGAGATATGTGAGACTTTTGCTCATGCCATGGATACTTTGGTAGCATTTCTTCTTTCTCTTTAAATCCCCATACATAGCACATCACTTTTCCCTCAAAAAGGACAGAAGCTACATAGAAGTTATTTAGCTCTAGATCATCACAAAGTCACAACACTAAATACTTCAGTTTCAAATACTGGTGGTCCTGCAGTTATTGGTTAATCAATAGCATTTGATTTAAACTAAGAAGATAATCTAGAAACCAAAGAAGCTGCATAATTTTGCAGCAGACTTTGATAATCCTCATTTGTTTCATGACTGTACTGATTTGAGAGCATTATAAGGACAGCTCACTCTGAGAAAGCTTAGCCCAGCAGGATGTCATATTGAAACACAACTTCCATACTTTGAGCTGCAATGTCCAAAGGAGATCATAAATTTTAAATCACATTTCTACCTCAGATTGTTCTACTGCCTGTTATTATGAAAACATCTGTGCTTATCAGAAATGTAAATCATTATTTCTCAGAAATTTCTGTATTTGCACTAGTCTGTGCCTTTGACAACAATTTGTGTCTGATCTGTGCTCTTTCTCAGGCTCCTATTGCAAAGCAAATGATTTTACTTGTGTATTTTCTTTGATCTTACATCTGAGATCTACAAATATCACTAAGCGTGATATCAGCACTCCTGTCAATTTGCCAATAGTGACCTGGCACGCAGCTTCCAAAGCAAAGAGAAAGCAAACATAATTTATTTAAGAGATGAAAATATGACTGTAAAATAATTGTCTTGGGGTAACCGGTCATAGATATACATCTAAAAGAGATTTCTAACCAAAACATGGTCTTAAACTTTGCTTAGGTTTCCTGAGGCTTCTCTTTCTATTCTTGCTCATCGGTTCTATAAATATAGATATTTATATGTACTCTGATAAATGGCTGTCATGGTTTAAGCCTCTCAAACTCATGCAGTCACTCTCTCACTCACTCCCCTCTCCTTCTTCCCCAGTCCTGGGGGGGTGGGGAGGAGAATCAAAAGAATGGAATTCCCACAAGTTGAGGTAAGAACTAAGGTATAACATAAATCACTACTGCTACCACCAGTAATAATAATGACAAGGCAAATACAAAGAAAGAACACAAGAGATCACCAATTAATTTCTACCCAGCCCGATCAAGCAGTGCCCCCCCCATCACCTCATACCAAGTCTCCCCAAGCAGTGCCCCCCATCACCTCATACCAAGTCTTGAACATGCAGTGCACACCCCTCACCCTTCAGGGTCTCTGCTGTTTCTACATCCTGGGCATGATGTGTTGTGGTATGGAATACCTCTTTGGTCAGTTTGGGTCAGGTGCTCTGTCTCTCCTTCCTCCTGGTTTCCTCCCAGCTTCCCCTCCTCCCTGGCAGAGCATGAAGCTCAGAAAGTCCTTGGCCAGCCTAAACATTCTAAGCCATAACCATAAACATTGGTGTTATCAGCACTGCTCCCAAGCCGAAAACCAAAAACACAGTGCTGCACCAGCTACTACGAAAAGGAGAAAAATGTCTGCTGCTGCTGAACCCATGACAATGGCAATGTACTGACTTCATGTATTTTTTTACCTGTGGAATACTTTGCATATCAATAATAGCTGTTTGATAATTTATGAATGCTGATAGAAAGGGGTGCTGTGTCGTAGCAAGGAATATGTATCTGATAAGGTAATTTTATGACCTCTGTGTGCTGGTTGGTAAACAGCTAACATAGAACTGGTATAGAAAGTTTTCATGTGTCAACACATGGATTTTGCTTTCAAAGAGCTACAAAAAAAGCAAACAGATAAAATGTTGGCTAGCCCAAAAGCCATACTCATCTGAAAGACACCATCCCCCTTTGCAAACAAGACTTCCTGGTGACAGCCTGACTGGTCTGAATTGTCAAGATTTCAGAATCCCTTTTTTATCCCTGGTATTGTCAGTGGTTACTCCTATAATTACTTCCAGAGGGAGCAGAAAATATCAGTACAGGAAACAAAATAATCTGCCAAAGTAATAATTTTACTTCATTCAAAAAGAAAAAGAGATTGGTAATTTTCCAGAAAAAATGCATGCGGGATACATGAGAATCAGGGATTCTTTGGGAAGTCTTTTCCTGACTCAGTTTCTACAGGAAAGATAAGACAGCTTCCAGAGCTTCTTTTCTGCCTTAAGGTAACCTATATTCAGAGTACACTCTTCAGATATAACACTGTGGTTCAAGTCCTTATTATTGATTTGGACGAGAAACTCAAGTTTCTTTATTTGCAAATAAAACATAAATGTGATCTGCATTGCAGTTTGCAGGACTCTATCCTGGGATTGTTTCTCATATAAAACCCCTGTACGTAATCCCTGTACCAGAAAGGGAAATTGAGTCAGGCTGATTTTATAGTACGACCAATATTTAGTACCTGGTTAATAGAAATTGGCTATCCTCTACACCCCTTCTATACTAGTCAGTGATGCGGGCTTGTAGCACAGGTGCCTGTCTATGGCTGGTAGTGCACTTTTAGCCAATTGGAGGAAAAAGCACTTCTTTATAGCTTAGAAAAAAACCTGAAAGTTTCGTGCAGTGTCAACAGCTTTCACAATGCACTAAACATATATTTTTAAGCAAAGCTGGAGAATTTAATAACCTAGGACTTGCAGGATTTCTGTCCAGAAAAAGGGTTGAAATGAGAACAAGACAATGTCTAGAGCCTTTTCAAGTGCTCTACATTCTGAAATAGAATTCAACTTTTTGCATCTAGGTCACCTGTTAGTGACTGGAACAGCTAGAGGCTCATAATGAGAATATAGGAAGGATAAGAAATGCTCTGAAACTCTCTAAATTTCATTCATATTTTCCTGAATAAACATCAAAGGACAAGATTTATTTCCTTAATTATAAGCATCTAGTTCTATTTGTGATGCCTAAGGGTATCCCACCCATTTTCCTACAGTTGCTTCAGAAAGAATTAGTAAATCCTGTTTCATGTATTCCAGTTCTCTGAGGATGTCCTGGACATCTACAGTAATCACATACACTTTTTAATGCAAACCTGGGATCTCCATTCCTGGTTACTAAATTCATAATGAACGCATGAATTGCAAAACTCTGATTGACACGTATGGTCAAAGGTAGTATGTGACAGCTATTTGTGAGCTTACATTTTATAATATGCATTCATGGTGTAATCCTATTTTCTAGTGGACAAATATTTATCCTGTAAAATTATTGACTTAATTTGAAATCTGTTTTAGTAGACACAAGAGAGAGATAAACATTTTCTTCTTAATCTTTCCCATGATTTACTATCTATTTGTTGCATTACCCAAAGTAATGTCATTGCAGATTGGAGCTCTGATATTGTCCCATCAATGTCATGGAAATGGTACTGATTTATACCTTTGGAGACTATTGTCTCTAGTGTCTCATTCTGTGTCAGACCCACATTCATATTCTCAGACTGTTCATGCAAGTGATGGTCCCAAGGATATCAGTATAGGTAATCAAAGAAAAGGTGATTTACGATTAATGTGGCAAAGCAGAAATCTACAAAGTAGATGTCAGTGTCTGATTAATGACTCCCTGACTAGTCATTGGACAGATAGAGAAAAATAAGTAACCATAACGAGCCTAAAAAAATGTGCTGGGAACAATTGCACTAAAATGGAAATTTCTGCTCTACATTTGTCTAAGGAGATGAATTGAAACCACCTAATTTCTAAGGCACAGGAGATGAATCTACCCATGACATCCAGTTAGAGAATTTTGAAGATCTGACAATTGCAGTAATAATGTTTTAAACAGATTAAAATATCTGAGTTTACTTTAAATTTTCTGCACCTATAACCACATATTCGCTGTCTTCCAGAAATACAGGTCAGTGATTCTGCTAAAGCCTTTGGCAACACTCTCAAGGCTTTACCATTGTACTGCTTACAAGAAGGGCCCATTATGTAAGAAATACCTTGTTTTATAGTTCTCATAAGTTAAACCCATGACTTTGCCAGTTACATGCCTGTCCCATTCCATTTCACTCTCTCTCCCTGTGCCTCAATTGCACGGAAAGCTGTGTGAGAATGCTGAAGGGAAGAAGGACGGTGGAGATAGGGTGTCTTCCCCTCACTCCCTCATTCACAAACACTTCTTTGATGAGGCTGGTAAAGGTCACCCTGCTAGTGGAAGGATGAAGGCAAAGCAGAGGAGGTGCATGGTGCGTCATTATTTGTTCTGCAGAGTTCACTTGAATAGAGCTTTAGTGCTACTACAAGTTGCAATGTAGCTGACAGCAACCATGCCCCTTGTATCCTGTCAGCTCACAAAAACCAAAGAGACAAGTGTTGTCCCTACATAAATTTGTACACAAATCACCCATTTTTGTAGACAAACGCAGGGTTTGAATGCTTTTCTTCAAAGAAATCCTGCTGTAGGGAGAAAATTCTTCTCTGCCTATTTTCTATGATTTCTAGAGCCAAATCTACCACTTTCTCACCCAAATCCACATATTACAAGCAAGAAGACACTATTATGTTTTTCTTTGACAAATGATCCACAGCATAATATTTTTAATGATGCGTTAACCAGCCCATGATTTAACACCTTCACTATAAATTATGGTTTAGTGGGAGGTCTCCCTGCCCCTGGCAAGGGGGTTGGAACTAGATGATCTTAAGGTCCTTTCCAAACCTAACTATTCTATGATTCTATCTACAAAGTCATTCTGACAACTATGAATTTCTGTACAGTGGTGATTTGCAGGTGCTTTCTAAATAACTACAGATTAGAGTACTCAAAAGGATTTCAAAATCAGATTCTTATTCATTGTGCCTTCTAAAGTATTGCTCAGCTCCAGATGTTCTTTTCCCAGATAAATCAAAAGCAAGGGACCTTGTACTGAACTCTTTTTCTAGATAGAAGGTTTAGATTTGATGCTATTCATGTTCTTGTTCTAAGGTTAAGAAACTGGTAATTTAAAGAATTACATATATAAACTCCAATCATCTTCTGCTTTTCCAGGGTTCCAAAAATGAACTCATTTCTTTGGCTATCATTTTGTAAAAGAAGTAAAGACAGAATAATGGCAAAAATGACTAGATTTTTTTTTCAGATAGAAAGCAAAGCTGTTACTCTACTTCAGCCGTGTAAAGAGGACTCCTGTTTTATTCTGCAAACACTCCTATAGGCTTATACATATAAAGCATGACATTTGTAAGTGTTCATGTACAACAAAAACATTGGCAAAATGTGGCAAAACATTGCTTAGCTAAGTTTCTGTTAATGAATCTGCTAAATAATAATCTTTTTTCTACTTGTTAACTCGAGTGTCTTCCATTCGTTTCCATCTACTTCATTCTATAATGTCTCTTGCCAAGCTTCAGGTATGTCATAGGAACACAGAGACATCCTCCTTCATCAGGAAGTGACTCTGGTATCTAAATGTAGAATACTGGACATTATGATGGCATCAAAAAGTTCTCTGAACATGATTCTTGAGAATGTGGCGACCAAACGGGGATCTGTATTCATCAGTTTATCCATTTCATAGTTGCATTGGAGATACATGTGCATATATAATTTCTTCTGCTGTTTCCAGACATTAATAACTTTACAAAGTCTCTAAGCAGGTGTCAACCATTGTGTTCTTTTGTTTATATTGCCACATGCACCCTTCAGATATTGGAAGGCTTCTATGAGGTCTCCATGCAGCCTTCTCTTCTCCAGGTGTAACAGCCCCAACTCTCTCATCTTATCTTCATACGGGAGGTGCTCCAGTCCCCTGATCATACTTGTAGCCCCCCTCTGGACTTGTTCCAACAGTTCCATGTCCTTTTTATGTTGAGAACATCAGAACTGCACACAATAGTTTGAGTGAGGTTTCACGAGAGCAGAATGGCAGGATCACCTCCCTCGACCTACTGGACACATTCCTTTTGATGCAGCCCCAGATTCAGTTAGCTTTCTGAGTTGCAAGAGCACACTGCTGGTTCATGTTCCTTCTCACATTGACCAACACCCCCAAGTCCTTCTACTCAGGGCTGCTCTGAATCTCATCTCTACCTAACCTGTAGCTGTGCCTGGGATTACTCCCACCCAGGTGTAGGACCTTGCACTTGGCATGGTTAAACTTCATCAGGCTGACACCAGCTCACCTCATAAGCATGTCAAGGTCCCTCTGGATGGCATTTTTTCCCTCCAGTGTATCAATCAAACCACACAGTTTGGTGTCATCAGCAAACTTGATGAGAGCACACTCAATCCCACTGTCCATGTCACTGAAAAAGATGTTGAACAACACTGGTACCAACACCAATCCCTGAGGGACACCACTCGTTATTGATCTCCAGCTGGATATTGAGCCATTGAGGACAAATCTTTGTGCGCAGCCATCCAGCCAGTTCTTTATTCACAGAGTTATTCACCTATCAACCTGTTGTCTCTCCAACTTAGAAACAAAAATGTCATGTGGGACAGTGTCAAATGCTTTGCACAAGTGCAGGTAGATGACATCAACTGCTCTACCCCTGTCCATCAGTTCCTTAGCCCCATCATAGAAGGCCACAAGATTGGTCAGGAAGGATTTCCCCTTAGTGAAGCCACGCTGGCTGTCACCAAGTGCCTTATTGTTTTTCATGTGCCTCATTCTCACAGGGGAATCCGCTGCAAGATTTTGCCAGGTACAGAGGTGAGGCTGACTGTTCTATAGTTTCCCGACTCATCCATTTTCCCCTTCTTGAAAATACGGGTTATTTTTCCCTTTTTCTACTTGACTGCCATGATTTTTCAAATATGATGGACAGTGGCTTAGCAACTTCATTTGCCAGCTCCTTCAGGACCCGTGGATCTTCAAGATCTGTCTACTCCATCTCCTCTGCTATGGGCAGGGATATTTTCCACTAGTCCAGTTTGCTCAAAGCCCCATCCAACATGGCCTTGAACACTGCCAGAGATGGGGCAGCCACAGCTTTTCTGGGTAACTTGTGCAAGTATATCACCATCCTTATGGTAAAAAATATCTTATGCCCAATTAAAATCTACCTTATTTCAGTTTAAAACCATTGCCCTTTGACTGATCACTAGAGGACTGAGCAAAAAGTTTCCCAATATCTTTCTTATAAGCCCCCTTTATATATCAAAAGGCTGTAATAAGGCCTCCCTAGAAGCTTAATTTCTCCAGGCTGAACAATCCCAGCTCTCAGCCTCTCTTCACAGGAAAGGTGATCCAGCCCCTTACTATTTTTGTGGCCTTCCTTTGGAACCACTTTAACATGTTTATACATGCCTTCTGGTAGCAGCCCCAGAACTGAGCACAGTACTCCAGAAGGGGTCTCAAAAGAGCAAAGTAGAGGGGTAGAATCATCATTCTTGACCTGCTGGTCATGATTCTTTTGATGCAGCCCAGCATACAGTTGGATTTTGGGGTCATGAAACATGCACTGCTAAGTCACATCCAGTTTTTCAACCACCAATATCCCCAAGTCTTTCTCAGCAGGGCTGCTCCAAATCCCATCAACTCCTAGCTACACTGATACTGGGGAGTGCCCTGACTCAGGGCCAGGACCTTGCATTTTGCCTTGTTGAACTTTGTAACTTTTGCCACGGACCTACTCTTCAGGCCTGTTGAGGTCCCTCTGGATGGCATGCCTTCCCTCTATGAATCAACAAGGAAAATAAAACTTGGAAGGGAAACTCGAACTGCTTTAGTGATCAAAGTGGTTTCCAGCTCAGGGTTTCTGTAGATTCAAAATGATGTTCAGGGTGAGTTCTTGTACCTAGCCAATCTAGTGGGCAAAACCAGGGAAAGTAATGCTTCACTTAAAGCCACTTTTGAGGTTGAGACAGGCTCCTAGATGGGAACTTTTGTATTTTTAAAGAACATTTTGTCACTGGATTTTTGTTTCTTTCCTGTCTCACAGACAATATAATTCCATTCCAATCATACACAGCAGACTACCAGAGAGAAATGGTTTGCTGTATGATGCTTCTGTTCAGTAATCAGAGATACTGCTGAACTACATTGGGTCAGGCTCCTGAAAATAACCCCTGTTTACTTTCCATACATTAATAAAGATGGGAAACCAAACAAACTGCTTCCTTATGTTCTTTCTTTAGGAGTAACAACTTATTAAATCCTTCTGAAGTATAATACATTGTCCTTTAAGATAGGGTCTTGAATACTTCTAATAACATATGGTTCGGTGATGGAGGCTAATGAATGTCTAAGGAGAGAAGCCAGGGACTGGCCTCAAAACACATAGTGGAGGGGACATTCTGGGTTCACCCGAGCAGGTGAAAAAAGATGTGTAATTGCGAAGCACTTCTATTATATGCCTCCCAAAGTACAGAGGTGGTGACCACACTGGGAACACAAGACAGATCAGTTTCATGAGCAATGATTCCATTTTATTATGAGTTATTACCATAAAGTATAAACGAGAACCTTAGCCCAAGGTCCCCAGTCAATAAACAGTAACACAGGAAATACCAGCTGTAAGTAAGATACAACATGCTGAAACTGTGAGATCAAGAGCAGGAACTTTGAGAGCCAATAAATCAGCATTATGACGAGTGACTATTAATACGAAACAATGAATGCTTATCACAGATATGATTAGACACACTCTGATCAGATCTGACGTTATCTCAGCCCTTCATGCCCCATGTTGGGAGCCAAAAAGAATGGTCGTGGCTTAAGCCAAGCTAGTAACTCTGTATGATGCAGCTATTCGCTCACTCTTGTCCCTTCCTTCCCTCCTGCTCTCATAGATATGGGGAGGAGAACTGAACGAATGTAACTCCCATGGGATGAGATAAGAACAGTCAAAACCACTACTGCTACCACCAATAATAATAATGATAAGGGAAATAACAAGAGAAGAGAATACAACCACTCACCACACACTGACTGATACCCAGCCTGACCAAGCAGGGATCTAACCCTTCCAGGTAACTGTCCCTAGTTTATATAGTGAGCATGATGTGCTGTGGTATGGAATACCTCTTTGGTTAGTTTGGGTCAGGTGTCCTGTCTCTATTTCCTCCTGGCTTCCCCTTCTCCCTGGCAGAGCATGAGACTCAGAAAGTCCTTGGTCAGAATAAACATTACTGAGCGGTAACTAAAACCATCTGATAACATATCAGTGCTATTCCCAGGCCAAAAGTCAAAAACACAGCACTGCACCTGCTACTAAGAAGGAGAAAAGTGACTGCTACTGCTAAACCCAGGACACACCCATTTCAAGAAGGGAAAAATGGATGACATGGAAAATTACAGACCTGTCAGTCTCACTTCTGTGTCTGTCAAAATTCTGGGAGCAGATTCACCTTGAAGACATATTAAGTCATATGAAAAACAACAAGGTGCATGGTGACAGCCAGCATGGCTTCAGTACAGGGAAATATTCCCTGACCAATTTGGTGGCCTTCTAATGATGGGGCTACAGAACTGATGGACAGGGATAGAGCAAAGTCCCAAATCTAAGGCCTCATCAAGCTCAGCTAAGTAAGTTGGGAACATGAAATTTTCACTGAAAACTTATCTCTAAGAGTAGTAGCTTATCAAGAGCATCCATTAAAATCAGACTGTGCATGCATATGTGCATGAGAGATGCTTGTTTTATCATAGATATTTTAACAACCAAAAGGTTTCTGCCCATGTCTTCTTTCAGTACTGAGTTTCTTCTAGCCTTCAGCATTCTCCATTACTCCCTGTTAACTTCTTGCCTTTTTCGAGCATCCTGTAGATCTTTTCCTAAGGCGAAGCAGACTTCTTTGCTGTTTCCTTGAGAAGGATAAGGAACATAATACCTGTTGCTACCTAATATTCTTGGTTTAAATATGTAGCAGATCACAGTAATATGGAAGATCTTTGTTGTCATTCCCCAAGGTTGATATTGCTTGATAATAATTTTGCTGCATGTGGCCTTTGATGTTCTGTCATTTGCATCTAGTTCATCAAGATACAGAAGCTAAAGACTGTATTTAAACTTTTATAAGTCATGACATTATTTCAAGTCATCTCAATGTACAGAAAAACATGGGGTCTATTAGTAATGACGAAAAAGTTTCATCTAAGTTCCACAACAAAACTCTCAGAACAAGGAGCCCAGCCCCTCCCAAGGCACAGATTATTCATACATCAGGAAGGACATTCCACAGCTTTTTTATTTTAAGTAGATTACCTTTTTAATGTGTGTCCCAAATAAACAAAGGAATTAATCAGTAAAACATAATTTGATTTCTTATGTACCCAAATATACTAGTTAAGCATTACTATGTCTACAGCACCATACTGAAGCCCAGTTATTACTTTCATTTCCACACACCTGAGCAGCTCTCATAAACCTAATTCTTGCTGCTGGTAGAAGTATCATGCTAAAACTCTTTTCCAAATAGGTGAACTACCTTCATTGAAAGATAATTCTTAAACAAGAAATTTTTGTACACTCATCCTGACATCCAAAGATGTTCTAGTTTCTCCCTTGATAATTTAGAGAAAGGGACTGAAATGTCCCCTACTGCTGCTAACAACCTTGATCTGTGATAATTAGTAGAACTTTTTCCTGAGCAATTTACTACTTGATGCAAGTAAAAGCATCAGAATCTGTCCTGGATTTAGTATCTACATTTACAAAGTACCTGTCTTCCATAAAAAAGAATTTCAAAAACCTAAGCCAACTACTATTGTTAACAGAGAGAAGGTAATTAAAATAATTGCTAGTTTCTTGGTGCTTGAAGTGCCAAGGTAGGCAGTGAAATAGAAGAAGATATTTGCCTTCTGTTGTAGTCACACACTGTGATTTCATGGACCTTTGAAAGAATTAATGTGGATAGTATCCTTTAGGCCTTATCATGCTGAGCAATTTCTGGAGCTGACACTGGGACTACTTGAAAGCTACATAGTTCAGCTGAAGGTGGTATCTACTGCTATGCAATCAATATAAAACCTAGCAAAAGATTCTAATTACTGTACAACTACTTGTATATATCTCAACATATCTATATTAAGTACTTTATACAGCCTTACAACTCTGCCAGTAAGCAAGGATATCAAAGCTTTGAATTTTGCTTTAATAAAAGCTTGCTTGTACTAGTATTCATTCAAAGCAGTTGGCAACTTCGTGCAAGAAAGCAACTTCTTGAAAAAAATCAACTTCTTAGTTGAAGACTAACTTACAGACCTTCGAAGCTTTAAAGCCTGAAGTACAAGCTGGTCATGCTCTGGATATACAGCATTTGTTCATGGGTCTTCTCTGTACTCCATACAAGAATGCCTAAGACATAATGATTACTTTTGTTGTGAAGAAGAGCCCTTTATATAGGATATCTAAGTAACAATTCCAACTTAGGCATGGACAGAGTCTTGGGTGGCATGGTTTAGTGGGAGGTGTTCCTGCCTATGGCAGGGGGGCTGGAACGAAATGATGTTAAGGTCTTTTCCAATCCTAACTATTCTATGATTCTATGTCATTTAATGCTCCATTTAAGTAAGATAATTCCAGGCCGTAAATATCTACTTTCTCAGAGAAAGAGAAGATACAGCTTTGCTTCGGGTGCAGATCCATAGCTACATGACCACTTTTAAATGACAGAAAGGAAGTCAATAATATCACGCTCTCACAAGCCAGTTAGAGGCAAACTTAAATGCCCAGACAAGCTGTAACACTGTATGACATTGCTAGGTTTATAAAAAACGAGATATTTGAAAGAGAGCCAGTTAATTCTGTCAGCTTTTCTTGGGTCTAATTATTGGGGCTTCTGATTATCTAAGTTTCTCCTTTTCCTAATTCTTACTCTATTTACTATTATAGCTATAATATTCTGCTGTATATTCTTATATGAAACATGATTTTCACATCTGTCAGTTTCAAGGTACAATAGCATTAAATGGTGTAATAACACGAAGATTCATGTGTTCAGGTAAATTGAAGGTTGAACATTCTGTGATTTGGTTTTTATCTTAATTTTAGAAAGATCTAAAACCTCCAAAAAAATATTTGGTTTGGCAATATGTTTTAGGATGGTATCACGCATAAATCTACTCTGTGATATGTAATACCAAAATGTACATAAACCAAAGACAGAGAGGATCCATGTCTTTCAGTTCCAAAAATATCTAGGATAAAAAGTATATGCTCTGAATCAGCATTTAAAAATATGGCCTTCTAGGGCTGGAGGTTTTCTTACATTAAAGAACCCGACATTTTGTTCTGGAATCACTCAGCTGAGCATACATTCATTTTCACAAGAAAATGAATTTGGTTTGAGGATCATTACAGTGTGAAAAGATAAAAGAAATTGAAATTGCAAAATTTCTTATAAGAAGCAGCTCTGCCTTTTGGTCAGCTTGCCTCTTTTTTTCTCTGACAGTGAGAGGGATACAGGGCAGAAACATTAAAAATTATGAAATCTGAAAGAAAAGAACTTTTTTTCTATCAACCCAAAAAGCCATCGTCCAGATTTACCACACGGTCTGGCAAAATCCAGGCTGAGAGCCCAGATATGGAAACTCTGCCAACTGTGGAGGAAGCAAAATGATGTTGTACTTCACAAGATCTTCAGCCACTCAGTGAAGAAACTTGGTGCTCAAATACGAATGGATGTCCAGAAAATGTGCTCATTCATGACAATTCACTAAGACTCTTGAATTAAGGATGAGGCTTTAATGTCTCTCAGGATGCTTCTGGGAGTTGCTTTCATTAAACTTTTAACAGAAAGTTGGCTCAAACAGTGCTTATATTGTTACCATATTGCTGTCTCTTACTTGTAGGGACTCTTGGTAAGCCCGTAACATTCAGTCTTTGGAAAAGGCAGGATTTCTCTCTTTGTTATGCAAGTCACTGAGGAAGCAGCTGCTTGCTACAAGCAATAAATGTTAGCTTTCTTTTATAACCTTTACAGAGAGGAAATACGTCCTTTTGAAGTATAATTTCTAAGATTTTTCAAATGGTTTCTTTAAATCCTGAGAAAAATATATGTTTTCTATGCTGTATTTCTACATTACTTTTGCATCCCAATCAAAAGAGGGGTTTGTGTTATTCAGTCCTTGTGCAGGGAAAAGGTAAAATTGCTCTTCAGGGCAGTAGTGCAACTTTGGAATGGAAGCATCTATGCGTTTACGAAGCCATACAATCAAAAGCATAATTGGGCCTATGATGTTCCATGTGTTTTGGAATAAGGGTGATTATATAAATGTAAATGTTGCTGTTATTAACATTGGCAGTACTAGCGTGACTACAAGAAAAAGCAACAAAGTAGATTATGCTTCCAAGCAGTTTTCTAGTAGTTATTTCTTTTGCATCTATATTTTTGCATGACTTTTAATGAAGCATCAAAGTCTTCATTCTGATGCCCACTGTCATACTATTGATTGTATTATGATGGTCTGCAATAAAGCCTGCCATTATTTCAAGTAAAAATGTGGAAGACAGTTCTTTTCAAAACAAATACAGTTGCTATAGTAGGGCAGTTGTTTCTGGAGTTTCAAAGGGTTTCCCTCTCCTTTTTCACTTTTTCACTTTTTCTCTTTTTCCCTTTTTCCTTTTCCCTTTTCCCTTTTTCCCTTTTCTTTTTTCCTTTTTTCCTTTCCCTTTTTTCCTTTTTCCCTCTTTCTCTTTTCCTCTTTTCCCCTTTTCCCTTTTTTCCCATTTTCCTTTCCTTTCCTTTCCTTTCCTTTCCTTTCCTTTCCTTTCCTTTCCTTTCCTTTCCTTTCCTTTCCTTTCCT
>JASSUY010019208.1:0-27140 GCA_032466535.1 Forpus xanthops | reverse complement strand
GGCCTTGAACACCACCAGGGATGGAGCATTCACAGCTTCCCTGGGCAACACATTCCAGTGCCTCACCACCCTTACAGTAAAGAACTTCCTCCTTATATCCAAACTTCCTGCTAATATCCAAGAAATACATAGCCTTTGTTCACAGGCCTTACAAAATATCATCAAGGTCTGGCTGGAAAAATAATCCCAGTCCTTCAGTCAGTGAGTTATTTCAGTGACTTTAGGCTGTTTTGACTTTATCAGAAAAGATGAACTCAAGCAGGAACAGGTGCAGAGAAAAGCAAGTAGAATGGAGCATAATCAGGACCTGGAAAGCCTGTTTTATGGGAGAGAACTAAAAGAGATTGGCTTGTTAAGCCTAGCAAAATGAAGGGAACATGATTGCTGTCTATAAATACATGAGGGAAGTAAATACGAAGGAGGGAAAAGAGCTATTAAAGCAAAAGGCAGGTTTGGCACAAGAACAAATGGATATAAACTGGTCACTAATGAACACAGTCAGGAAATTAGAAGATGTTTTTTAGCCACCTGAGCAGCACAGCTCTGAAACAGGCTTCCAGCAGCAGTGGAGGGAGGGAGGGCTGGGCTTAGCTTATGCTATGCTTGGGAAGCTTCTGGCATGGATGGCATGTCCTGAAAGCTGGGGGCCAAATTCAGAGTCCTGGGAGATCCCTGCTTAGCCCTGCCTGTCAGTCCAAACATTCTGTAGCAGGTGAAGAGGAAACGAAAGAGAGAAAATTGAAATGATGCTGGCAGTTTGTTGGGAAAATGCTGCTTCTGGAGAAAACAATGTCTCGGGGGGCAGAAATAACCAGTGAGAATATTTCAACCAGCGAGATGAGAACAGATAATGAAACAGGGAGTAGCAGTGAAGTGGTTTCCCAGCAGAACTGGGAATGGTCCTAAACCTTATTTCTTGATGACAATATGAGTTTTCTTCTATGAAATGTAGCAAAACCCAGAAAAGCTAGATAGGACAAATATGCTGTAAGTCCTCAAAGCGACCACATGAGTTATTAGCAATGAGCAGACTGTGCTTGGTGAATTATGACAGGATAAACTGAATTTCACTCTCTCTGTCTCCTGCCTTCTCCACGACCAAAATTAAAAAAGGGGCATACTACCCTTCAACACGCTGCCTAAGGAACAGGGGTAAATTAGCACAGCTATTTAATTCCCTTGCTGAAAGTGCCTTTTTTCCCTTTCGATTTAGACAAACTGAAAAGTTTAAGCAAGTTCAGCAGTCTGGCACAGTCTCACTGGCTGAAGCTGGTCTGCTGCATGTGAAATCCTTAAACAGGCTTTGGCTCAACAGAAACACACTGTTTTTGTTTTGTGAGTAAACCCCAAGTGTTATTCAGAGTCATGTCTCACAAACGCAGGGGCAGAGCAGAGTGTTTTGCTCAAGCTGATTCTGTTCTTGCCTGAGCAAAAGGTTTTTGGTTAATGGCTTTTTAAGTGATCTGATGCTCAGTCTTGTGAATGATGAGAGTTAAAAAAAAAAATAGGTCTCTGGTTCTGGTTTCTTGTGCTCCTTGGAGGCCCCAGGATACAGAGGGAAATAACTGCGAGGAGGTCTTGATCCCGTTCCCAGCAGCTCCTCTACCTAGTCACTGGTGGCTCTATAAGAGCAGTTTCTCTCCAGACGTTGTTCCTATCCTGTTTTTCTGGTTTCTCAGGTACGTGCCCATCTCTTTTTTACAATTAAGAACATACTGGTTCCCCTTCAGTAATAATAAAGGCAAAGAAAGGTAATGCAAATAGTTACCAAATGGCCAAAGGGACTAAACAAAGCATAACACCTCTAAATAGACAACTAACTCCTGGTACTAGGAAGGCAGCCTACCAATGCAAGCATGAATCAATATCAGTCAATGCTGTAGCATAGACCAATGCCATGTGTACTTCAGCAACCCAAAAGCTTCGCAGGTGTCCACCCTGGTTACATGATGCTCCATGTTCTTTTTCCTCTCCTATGATTCAGTTGTTAACTCTGGTAATGCCATGGAGAAGTTACTCAGACCCAAGATTAGTAACCAGATAACTAGTAACCTAGCCCTAATGGTCCAAATGCAAGACCAAAGATGTTTAAGATGACATGGGCAAGGAAGCTGCTGCTTTAAAACAGAGTTATAAATGCACGACACCCCATCGCTAAGAAACGTTTGCTGAAAGTCATTTACTCGGAGACATTTACTGCACATATTAGCAGGGGTAATGCAGAAGAGACAAATTCATTACCCAGTTCATGATCTTACAGTAGTATTTGCCTTCAGTGGCTTCACTCTAGATATGATTTTTGCCCAGTCCATATGCACATACTATTATTTGTTGTGCTTGCATTTATGAAACTCAAATCTGCAGTGAAGCTTGAGAAAAAATTACACAGAATATAGAGGTGTGGTGATGGCCTTAAACTCTCTATTTTGCTAAAAAGTGAGATGAAAAAGCACTCGAACATGCTTACAAACTGGGTAGCTACCAGGATGTAAAGAAGCACTGGTGTTGCAGATCTGCAAGCTAGGTGAAACCTCATTGATGTTTTGGGGGTGGGTGGCTCAATGAAGATGGTGCAATAAGAGGAGCATGGCAGTTGCTTAGTCCAATTGAACTCCCAAACAATGCCTTTGAGTGAAGAAATCATCCATGCTCTGTACTATACAGAGGAAAAGAACTGCCTGATTAGTGAGTTTCCTGTTGAACGGGTGCACTGATGAAATACTGTACGAATCAGTTAATGATCAGACTGCTACAGGAACACTTATTGATTTAGTTTGCAAAGTGTCTTTTCTTTTTGTCCCAGAAATGCCCTTGCTTCTTTTGTTCATCCTTGAAAATATTTTTTTTGAGAATGGAAACCCTCAAATGACTCTTGAACTTAGGCTCATGACTTCATATTACTTAGTTTCTATGACAATTGGCTTCTGAAGTAAAAAGAAGGCCACAGTCTAGAAACGAGACAGGGTGTGCAATTTCAATTAGAAGGATGGAGACAAGATAGGCAGGATGGAAGAGAAGAAGAAGGAAGAAAGCAGAAAGCTGAAGGGAAAGAAAGGCCTATCTAGGTGTATTTGGATGTGCAGCTTAGCATCACACTTCCAGTAATAAGATACCTGAACCATCAAACTACAGCTCTGTGCACTCTGTTCTGAAATCCTGGAGAACAGGTTGCCTTCCTCTTGAGAATGGGAGATAGTAAATACTTTTCTGGCCAAGATGTGCTTTGCAATAAAATCCTCTTGTATGTTATTTTCACTACTG
Source organism: Forpus xanthops (assembly GCA_032466535.1). Taxonomy (NCBI): domain Eukaryota; kingdom Metazoa; phylum Chordata; class Aves; order Psittaciformes; family Psittacidae; genus Forpus; species Forpus xanthops. Next base: position 23,879 of record JASSUY010019208.1, on the reverse strand, counting down.
CCCCATGCCTGTATGGACCTCACTTTCTGACAACATGTTTTTGGCCTGTACTGAAGAAGAAAGATCTTCTTCTTCTAACCTTTATCCCATAGCCATTTCCCTCATCTGAAGCTAGGAGTAGCTCATTGCAAAAAAGGATGTTATTTACACCAGCCTGGCTAGGCATCTGTGGGTGGATGACGATCCACACATACAAAAGTTCATCTAAACAGCCTTTTTGAAGTGATGCTATGGAAATGTAGCTCATGACTTTATACTGAGGGTGGCAGAAGCTTCATTGGTTTCAGCCCAGTTTTTTTGCAGATCACTCCCTGTTAATCACTTGTGAGCTATTTTACACCTTGCAGAGCAAGCGTCCTGAGAAGGAGGATCCTCACTGCACTGCTTGGAGGCATAAGCCCAAGTGTGGGTACTTATACCTTGGAAAGGTTTAGGGTGAGCACATCAAACAGAGCTGCAGTTAGATCCAACTCTGTTCTTAGTCCATGATCAACTCACTGAAATACCTGCTGTGAAGGTATACAACTCTTCTGCCTTATTTCTAGGCTGAGAACCTTTGTAGGCCATGCAGGTTGGAAGTCAGATAGAGAAACAGGGTAATACTGCTTTGGAGTCTGTTCTCATGAGGCACCAACCTTATGTGGCATAAATGTCATGTAGCTGCTGCTGTTACAGGACTTCTTGCTTCAGATTTTGAGATTCTCACTGTACTCAAACTACAATACAAGAAATAGGTGTCTTCTGGTTTGGATCTGACCTGAAAGCAAAACCAGGCAGTATCTTCTGATCACCATTGCTCAGAGGGCTTCAGCTACAGTTTTGATCTTTTTGTTATTTATTTATTCCTCATGTACACTTAATCATTTCTACCAGATGTTAAAGATCCTTTGTGTCATCTGAAACCTACTGAAAACAAACTGAGACATGGCTAATAAATACATACATGCGTAAGTACTGCATCATGACTGCCTGCTCCTACCTGATTAACGCAGGGACTCCAAATTTCATGCTGGTGAAATGTATTTAAACATGAATATCAATTTGAGACTTCAGTTCTGATCACGCTAGATGACTCTTAACAACCATGACCAACCTCTCCTCAAATCATTACCATTCGTATAGCCACAAAAGGCAAACTTGATGAGAGAATGAGAAGCTAGCAGGGTCTCAGGCTAAGCATACAACAGTGGGATAGCTATAAATGAACCTTTTCAACCATAAATTACATGTGGCTAGTAATTCCCTTTTCTCCCTCTCTCCCTCCCTCTCCGTCCTCCCCCTCCACTCTGAAAACCCTGGGACAAAGGCTTGCCTCTCTGAAGGATGCCTTTCTGGAGGATTAAGCAGCTTTTGTTGACAAAATACAAATTACAACTCCTTTGCTTGGTGTCCCGCCTTCTCAGCTGGGCTCCAATCCCTGAGGGACAAGGCTCTATTACCCCTGCGTAGATGAAGAGCTCAGAATAGGCAGATGTAATTATTAACACCATTCAATGGAGTGTCTTTCTGAATTATCAATTAAAAATCTCTACTGTTTTTCCCTTGCACTAAATGGAAAGCTGATGGCAGTTAATCTATTGTGCAGCAGAGTTTTAGATGCATATTTAAACAGAGTGCTTCTCTGCTTTTTTATTCCAAGGGCAGTGCGGGGTGAGAGGGACTCCCATGAGGTAGCACAAAGACCCTTGTCATTTGATTGAGAGAAGAGTCTTTGGAAAAATATTGTTGCCTTCCACCCTTGCAAACAGGTCCCATGGAGATAGGCAAACAGGTCTGAGATGCCCGATATTGTGGGAGATGACAAATGGGAGTTCTCTGTTCATCCAAAGTGCATCTAAACAGCTTTTTTTGATGTGCTGCTATTAAAATGCAGAGTTCATGGGCAACGGACACATGAGCATGAAGTGAAAACAGAAATGAAGCAATGATGTGATTAAAACCAACAGCCAAGCGGAGCCGGGCTGCCAAGAGCTGTCAGCTTTTGGCTGAGGGAGAAGACTGATGCACCAGGTTTTGGGGAAGGGGATGCAAGGATGGCTCAGGAGCAGGAGGAGATCATGGGTAGAGTTTTGCTAACGCTCCTGCTGACCTGCAAGTATATACCCTGCTCTCACAATAAGTGTCTTTTCAAACTTCCTTAGACAGCTTGTTTCAATACTACTGAGAGCTTCAAACTTTCCTTCAGTGGTACCAGAGTGTTGGGCTACCACTTCTATTTGACAGCTCCAAAGCCCAATCCAAACATCTCCAAAAATACTGATTTTCTTCTTAGAGTTTTCTTTTTCTTTTTTTTTCATTGGTGAGCAGCTTCTGTCCAGTCATAGAATTTGCTTGCACAGAGCAAACTCCTGATTTATGGGTATATTACATCCACTTTTTCCATCTTGTATGTGCTGTGCGCGTTGCCTTTTTTCACGGCTGGGATTCCCACCTAAGCCACAAGTAGAGTGAGATGCTTTTAAACATTGGAAAAGTGGTATTATGCACAGCATGAATTTCAGTTCAATAGCTTCAGTTTCCAAAGTGGTTTCAACTAAAAAAAGCACACAAAGAAGGACAGAACAAGCAAAATGTGTGACTATCTCTGGGCTTGGGGAAGTAGAGTTAAAAATGCACTATCAGACAGAAAAAATACTAACTGTTGAGGAGCTGGAAAGCATTCAGGGCTGGACATGTGCCTTCTGCAGTTTGGGAGCTTATTTTATTAGCACTTAAGACCTAGAAGTAGCATTGAACTCTTGACATGTTGGATCATTTCCATCTATTGCCTAATACAACCCCTATTCTCTTTTCCTAGCTCTTCGGAGTTGTGATTACCTAATAGCATGCAATACCTGGGATGTCATTTTTTCCCTTCTTTTTCTTTGTAATGATTTGATTCCCCTTGCCCCTCAAAAAACTGGTAGACTATAATGGATCCTAATGCACATGTGAGCATTTCCACGCTGCACTACTGTGCTCTAAAGCCTTTCTCCAAGATGAATAACATTTGAACTTTGTCCAATATTTCTTATGTGGTATGTGCCCTTTATTTACTCCATCGTGTATATCTCACTCCATTTAAAATATTCACAGTTTGTTTTCAGTGCTATCTGGCTGGCCTTCAGTCTGGGTTTAACAAATGTTAGATGTTACATTCACTTGAATGTCTCAGGTTTTGTCATGAACCAGAAGGGGAAAAAAAGGAATTAAACAAAAATTTTGCACTGTGATTTAAATAACATGTTCAGATCCTTGATTTTTTTTTTGTTGTAAATGCCTTCATCTCTTAGCCTTATAAGGTGCAGACTGTCTCACGCTGAACTCTAGCTGGGTGGCCTCAGTCAGCTAACAGCCCCGCAAACTCATCCCATTAAATTCATTATGTTTACTTCTTATTTCAATAAACCAACCTGGATTTTAAGGTGGGAAAAATTAATGGAAGAAACCTTAGGTCCATTTGAGAGTGAAAGGGTGTGAAATTCAGTTGCTAATAAGCTGCAAAATAGGAGCTTTCTCCATTTGCTGCTAAATGCCTTTTTTGCTACTTGTGAGGGCTGTGACTTTCCTTATAAAATCTAAGGATCCAATTATTTCATAGGCAGAGGATTGAAAAAAAGGGTTTTCTGGCAACCAGAACAATTTCATATCTGAGCACTATCATTTAGAGCATTTTTTCACCAAACCTCTTGTCCTATTCCCGTAAGGAGAGCATGTACCTCCAGGAATAACACTGCTGAACTCATTGAAATGCTCTTTGTTGCTGTTGGGAAAACTGAAGCATGGATCCTTACTTCACCAGACTGCTGCGGGACAAGGCGGGAAGCAGCCTCATGCTAAGAGAAGGGCTCTCATGAAGAGAAGACTCATGCACTAGAGAAGGGCTTGAGGCCCGTGTTCACCAATAAGTAGTATGTCTCAAGCTGGGAACACAACTTTGTCACGTTATCATGTAGATATAGTAAGGCTGATCCTTCTCGCAGGATACTGCAGTCTGCAAATCGAAGGAAAGGATAAGAAACCGGAGACAACAGCCTTGAGTCTAGAAGTACTAATGTGAAGGAAAATGAGTGGTTGACTGTGTAAAGGGGAATGAAGTAATGAAAACAAAGAAACATTGGTTCCTAGCACAGTGCTCTGTTCCTGCGCTGGACTCACTGTCTTCCCTCCGTCACTGAGTGGCTATGCCACCATGTCACTTCATTTCCTCATAACACCTCCTATATACTCTCTGGGGCAGGAATGGGTTCCCGAGGGAATCAGTGAAGAAAGGATCACTCAGCAGAATACCCCCTGCACACTGTAATCCCTACTCAGCTGGGGACAGCCCCAGCTACCTGTGATTTTCCAGGGGTGGTCACCATTCCTGATTTCCCTCCTGCTCCCTGATAAATAGGACAATAAAAGGAAGACTGAATAGAGTTGCATTGATGAAGTATCTAAGTACATTCCAGAGATACTGGGCACTACAAGGGCTTTTCATGTTCAGCCAGAGAGCAACACAACAAGAATCAGTAAGAAGAAGCTCAGCCTGGAAGTTAAGGGCAGGCAAATTCACAAGGGAAATAAAGCATGTAAAAACAATTAAAAGAGCGAGGCTGATTAGCCCTTAGCACAAACGATGGATGGGAAGCAAGACATTTTCAAATGAATACTGAATGCCTTTGGGAAGTGATTTCCAGAAGACTTCCCCAGATGAGCAAATGGATCTTCTTGAGTTCACAATCCCCTGAGCTCTTTATTGGGGAGTTTTATTTTTATAAGCTCAGTCCTATCAGTTGCATGGCAAGAAATGTCAGCACTCACCCCGTGGTTCACAGGAGGACTTTTATCCTTTTTGTGCCTCACAAACGTCTCTGAGCACAGGGAGAAAGAAAAGAGGGGAGGAGTGCTGGAGTGACTCACTCTGTAGAGCTGGAGAAAAGTCCCACTAACTGTCTGGTGGAAGGCTGCACCCTGCCAATGCTCGCAGCCATGAAGAATTGCTTAGCAAGCTCTTATGAGATGAAATGGCAAAGCAGCAAATGCAAATGTGTGAGCTGGATAAACAAAAACATCCCCCGAATGAAAATCTGGGAAAAGGCATCCAGGCTGCTCCATCCCAGGGATGTTGACTCCATTCCTCCTCAGCAGCAGGATCTGGCCTTGCTGCTGGTGGGCCTGAGGCTGTGCAAGAAAGATTCAGCCTGCTTGTGAAGAGGCTTTGTAGCCATGCTGTAGCTAGGAGGCATGTGCTCAAAAGACAGTGCAAGTCCCAGCACTGCTGCAGCCTGGCGTGATTATTGATGTACTGTTTGTAGCCACATAAAGAGCCATGACCTCATGCCTCTGCCCTGTGGAGGAGCTGCCTATCACTCACCCATTTGACACCTAGGTTAACAGATAGTTGCTTGAGGTCCTTGCGGGCAGAGCTGAGTAGAGGTCTGGCTTGCTGTAGCCAGGCTCATCCACTCTTTCTCCCCCAGCTTTCAGAAAGCATGAGGTGAATTTGGTGCCTCAGGAGCATGGTGCTGGACTTTCTTTTGGTGTTAGGGTTACATACCCATGTTCATGCTGCACACAGATTGATGAATCTCTGCGATTGTTGCAGAAGAACTAATTCTTCATCTTGTGTTTGTAGATGAGGTGATGTATGTTTCCTTTGTGCAGAGGCATTGCTCCAGCTGTCCACAGCTTACTCAGTGACCCAGGAAAACATACCCAGGATCACAGCGTTTGGTATGATATTCCATCCTGCAAGTAATCATGTGAGCATATAGGCCTGTGTCATTCTATGATGGCTTGGACACTGGGGACAGGTGTTACTTGCACTGTGACTCAAGGAACAGGTACTTATGGTGGAGGAAGGGAAAGGATGAATGTTTAAACCTGGTTAGTGACTGATATGAGTGGTAAAAGGAAACAGATTTCAAAGATCTTGAAGTGTTCATCGTGGCTGTTTGATATACATTGCAAAATCTCAGCTTTTATGTACAAAGATGCTGCGCTAGCCTTTGGTTTATCATTGCCACCTGTGTGAACTTTCCCTTTAAGACTTGAGCTCAGGGCTTGGGACTCAGACGTGGGGTGTGTATGTGTGGTGGTTTTTGTCTTGGTGTCTGGATACTCTAGAAGCACCAGAACTTGGTTTTGTACAATAACCTGCTAAACAGCAATTCTCAGAGTCCTCCTCCAAGAGCAGAATGGGTCTGAGAGTGATGACAGTGAACAGCCCAACATTTTACTTGGGAGGACCACTTTGAATCCAGGCTACTTTATTTAGGATTGAATCCGATCTTTTGGGGCCTGGGGACCATTCCTTTTGTAGGAAGGGGAGTTTGCTGTAGTCTCAGTCTGGTTGGCAACTCACTCCATGTGCTGCTCTTTACATAGCAGCTTTAAGATTCAGACTCCGTCACTGCTTGAGATGAATCCAGGCTGTTTGTTTCTTGATTGCAGCCATTGCATCCCAGGTTTGCAAGCCAGGAGCATCATTGCATCACACAGTGGTGTGAGCCATTGGGAATGGACTCACTTCTCAATGTTCCCAGAACTTGTTGCTGTTTAGACACAGGGTTTTTATTAATATGTGCAGACAGGTCTGAGTTTACACTCTGTCCTGTAACAGGCAAATGTATAAACTGTGTCTCGCCTCCACACCTAACTCCAGAGCAGATTTTCCCCAGATCAACTGAGCATTTTTGGAGTATCACTAATATCCCAGTCCCATGGTCTAACCCCTGAGTTAGGCCTTTACGTCCAAGAGACTTGCTTGGAAATGTAGGCATCTCCCTGTAAAAGTCATACCTTTAAGATATGAATCACCATCTGAGCATCGGCCTCATACACATAAGTATTTCTTTGTAATGTTAATGCCTAGAAGCTTCTTACTTATTTATTCTTAACTGAAAGATGAATTTTTATACACACCTCTTTATTTTCTCCCTCTTTGCAACAGCCGGTGGTCCTTTAGCTAAAACACAAAACATTGAAAGACCTGCAGTACGACCATGACATTTTTGTCTGCACGTACCTGGGAAAGTGTCAGGCTAAACAAAAATCCCTCGCCTCTATGAATTTTTTATGACTGTTTTCCTATGGGCAGCTACACAAGAATGCACCTTTTAATGAAAACAAAAATACAAGCAGCTGTTGCAAAGGAGAGGGTGAGAATATGAGCCACAATGTTTTCATCATTAGAATTCAATTTAGTTAATCTGTTGCTAATTCCTCAACTGTCTCACGATTTTTCAACATGATCTTGGGATTCTGCAAAGCTTTATCTATAATTTTTCAATTACAGAGTGAGGAACTTGCGGACCCTGAAAACACCCAGGTTATGACAGCACCCAATGAGCACATTGAATAGGTTTCCTTGCTATTGCATTCAGTGGTTTCCTTTGCGTGCACACATTTTTTTGTCAGAATCAGACCATTAATGTCAAAGAGGGAGACAGAAAAGAACTTTCAGTATGGGTGATGGAAAAATGGCTATGCTAACACCACCAGCATTTGCCACTTCTATGTCCAAGTGACTGAGACTTTCCAGAGACAGAGAGTACCCTCTCCCTGTACAGAAACAGCTTCTTTATCCAGGCATATGCCGTAAATAGAAAAGAATAGCTATATTGCCTAGAAGGCTGCAGCTCAAGTGACACAAGCCTTGATTGTGCAGTTTCTTGCTCATGTGTGCTCCCATCCAGGACCTGAGGTGATTTTTTTTTTCCTCCTCATAAATGCTTTGTTATTTCACTGACACTTGTGTGTGCACAACTGAACACAGGCAAGCTTGTAATCATCAAGTGTTGCATTTGGGACCTCTACCTCTCCATTAGCTTGGCTTTAAATTTAGAAGGAAGGCTGTTGTGTTTATGATTTATCCCAGTCAATTTCCAAACTCTTCAGTCCCTGAACTCTTCCTAGGAGGCACTCTGCATGATATTTATTGAAGGAGATTGGCCAAGGTCAGGCAATCTTTATTATTGTGGCTGCACACACTTATTTTTCATTAGAAAAGAAAAATATCTGCTTAACTGTCCTATCATTAATTCTTGGATTATACCATGTGTCATTGGTTAGAGGGGTGCTTCCCATGTCCTGTTTCATGCTAGTCTGTAATAGTTTGGGCAATATGACCCAGCAAACTTTTGTCTTATCCTCTGCTGGCAGAGTGGGACAAGGAAGGGTGAGAGGTTGGTTCAGCCTCCTGTGACTCCTCTGAAGCATCTTGTCATTGCAAAGAGCATAAGACTTTTCAAACTTCCTGTTGCAGTCTTGTGGAAGTGAAGCCGTGGGGTTTCAGCAGGGCCTTCATCTTTCCAATATCTGCAAGATGACTAAAGGTTGCACTCCAGAAACCAAGCTGTGTAGAGAAGTATCGAACAGCTTCAATCATTGAGATGCTCACACTGGGTAGCGCACTTAGGAAAGTAAGACTCTTTAGAGCCAGGCTTAGCTTTCCAGCAGAAAATTGAATCACATGGTACATGTTTGGAGTAAATTGCAGTAGCAGGAAAGACCCCACAGCAAAAGCTTTGGTGACAGCATATGAACCCTCCTAGGACTGTGCTATTTACTCACAGTGTTATTGCTAAGCCCGCATCACCATATTGTCAGTACTGTTGTTAACAGCCTAACTAGACGGAGCTATCATGACTGCAGTCACACCTTTTGCTGAGTCGAAAGTCCCAAATTCACTTCCTTTGTGAATAAGAGAGAAAGAATAGCTTATAAACACACATGGAACAGAGCTCCACCTAAAAGAAGAAACATCCTTTTCCTGAAAAGGGTACAGCTCCATCACTCACACAGATTTACAGCTATTATAGTATAGCAGAAATGATGCATTATAAGAGCACAGGACACTGTGACTGTATAAAAACCCTGGTAGTACATTATGCTGTTTCCCAGCCTTGGCCAGTAGCAGATGCCTAAGAAAGATACAACAATTTGTGCTTCAGACACTTCCTCAGCCCAGTTGCATCTTTGCAAATATGTAATGCCAGGATAGTCACAACTGCATGGCTGGGGGAAAAATGGACTTCCAATTGCTAAAAAAGTCAAAAGTCATTTGATTCCAATGAAACATGAGGTGAAGAAAATAGGTATAAAGTCAGGGAAGACGGGGTTTTCCTTGGGCTGTAGGTGGGTTGCAGATACAGCTGAGGATCTGCAGTGGAGCCAGAACATTAACTACGCTGCTGGAAACAGGAGATGCCATCAAGGGCTGCAGCCCAGCAGGACATCTCCTACAGCTTTGGGAGACATCTCTGCAAGGACAAAAGGTCCAAGTGAACCGGTGTGTTGTGTTTGAGTTTGACAATCCAACTCCTTTTCAAATCACCTCAGAGTGCCATATGAGGAACCTCGTTCATTTAGGTGAAGGTCATTTAGCTGCTTCTTGCACTTGGTGATCTTTCACGTTAAGATTTTCAGCTTTAAACTCAAGCATGTTTGCTCATTTTTTTAATTGCATCTGTGGAGCCAAAGCTCCACTCCTTGTCTCTAAACAACATTACTAAGAGCTGGTGAAATGCATTGATCCTCCTCGGTTTTCTGTAGCTGTAGCCATATACGATCAGATGAGCCAAAATAAACACAAACTGGGCAACTTTTCCAAGCATGAAAACACCTCATTTGTTGAACCTCCAGGTCTCAAAGACGCTTTGTCCATTTTTACTTCAAACTTTCCAGAAAGAAAAGCTTGTTCTTCCAGAAGATCATGGATGTAAAATTCCAGATGGATTGTTACAGACTTTGAAAATTAGGGAAAAAGAAATTGTCTGAGAATAGAAAACTACTGTAACACAAGTACTGTTTTGAACTACAGTCCCTCCTCAAAATACTCCCCAGTTTAGCAGCAGTAGGTAATATGATGTATTCAGTAGCTTGAATAAACCTGCAAAGCAGTAGTATTTTCAGGATTTAATGATACAAATTGCATTTCAGTGTGATAGAAACACTGAATGCATTATATTACATTGAAATAAAGCGGTTTACTGAGTATTAAATGAGAAAGCATTCAGTAGGGCTTGGCTAGAGATTTAGAGGCAAGCATTTAGAAAACCTGAGGTTTTTCACACACTGTAATATTACTTAGTTGGCAAGAGACTCTTTAAACCCTCATTAGTAAGATTGCTGATTTGGCAGCAATGAAATGTGTCTGTTTATGAGTAAATCCTCACATTATATTCCTCTACTCTTCTTTTTTGCCCTTTTCCATTAAGCACTTCTCTCTAGAGTCATCCCACCACCGCTTTCCTCTGATAACCTGTCAGCCCTTCTAAATGCAGGCCTTCCTGCAGGTGACAAATGGCTTCTTCTGAAGGTCATTAGTTACACACAGCCTTGAAACCAGCCGCAATATGGTTCAGTCTCCTTTCCCATTTTAGTGATTTAGCATTTTAGGCAACAGTCAAGCCAAGACTCGTATCTGACACTTGTGTGTAGGAGGAGGTTTTCCCTAGAGGTGATATATAAATTTTGCTTGTTTATTTTTCTTTAGGTCTTTAATAGCCCATGCTCCTCATTGTGATGAATGCTTGTGCTGAAGTTCGGCATTTGAATTCTGTGTTCAGGGGTATAAAATGAGTTATTATTTGCTTTGCTCAATTATGAGAGTACTGAATAAGGAAAGTCACCCACACATGAAATCTGGATGTCTTTGATGGCAGCTTGCTGTGGGTTCAGTCTTCCTTCCACGTCCCTTCACTTTGGTCCCATAAACGGAAAGCTGGTAGAAGTGAAATGTATCCATCAAAAAGTCTTTGTGAGGGATATTCTCTCCATTAGAGCAATACTCTGAGATTCAAATGTGTGCAGTTTAGGAGCACTTTTTATTCTTCCACACTCCATGAAAACTGTAAGTCTTTAAGAACAATTGATCTAAAAACTAAATCTAGTCCATGCCAGCTAATGTGAATTAGCAGTCAGTAATGTATGAATGTGATGTATGAGTGTGGAAGGAGAGGGAAAGCAAAGGTCATTTTGACCCATTCTGCACCAAAAGCTTGGAGTCTGTTCAGAAAAACTCCTGCCTACTAAAGACCCACTAAAAACAGAGCTTTGATCTCTGTACAACGCTCTCAATTAGAGGGAGGGAATTCTCAAACAAAAGCTTTTATAAATTTCCTTTAGAATGAATAATTTTGAGGGTGGTGTAGGATGGCGACAACAATTGAAGGAAATCATCGCTCACTATTTGCCCAGACATTTTACTAAAACACAAAAAGCCATGAGGAAGCACCTTTTGAGGGTGGGTACAGGTACGAAACCAAGCACAACATGCTGAGGTCCGTCTGTGGTGCAGAAGATGATATACAGTCATACATACATGAATTTATATAGCCCTTGTCTCAAAATATTTCATGCTACAGACCTTGCTTGTAAAGTTAAGGTATGCAAAAGGTGACCTCTGCTAGACAGAAGTGCTTCCTCCTGAAAATACATTCATCTTGCTGAAGTCTCATATTGCCTACAAAGAGAGGCAGAGTCAAAACCAAAGATCACATCCCTGCCCATGGCATCATCTGCACTGTGACAGAAAAGCAGAGCTCAGCCTGCTCTGGTGCCCTTAGCCCCAGGTGTGGGCTCATCTGGTGCTCTTCTAATGCTATGAAGAGCTTTCATTGTAGGCTGGACTGTAGGACATGCAGTAGACCTGGTTTATCCTCAAAACTCACTCTCATTTTCCTTAATTCCTATTTATATGCTGCCTCACTGACTTCCTCTTTTCAAGTATGCCAGTTTCAACACTCAGTTGACCACAGCTCTATGGAATTAAGATTTTCCTTTCTTTTCTTCCTGTCTTTTGATAATATTCAGTAATTTTGACAGCCATAGATTAAGTTAAACATGAACCATGAGACTGTTGCCTGTCCAGTGCTGTCAGTTGCTGCAAGTAGGATGAAAATAAAACACCACTCTCCTCCTCTGGCAGCATTTCACAGTAGGATAAAGGCTGGAACAGCACTCTGGATGGCCAAATCAGTCCATATGGGTTTAACAGCATTTTCCATACAGGAGATTAAAATCAACATGCTGGAAGGGAGGGGGAACCAGTGTGCGGAGTTCAGATTAAGGTTTTGGCTGAAGTATCTTGCATGAAAGTGAAATGATGTTATTTGTAACAGATTACTGGAAAAAACCTCTGGACAGAAGCAAGCCTGTGGAGATACTGGCATCCATATGAAGCCTTTCCAGAAGTGAGTTACAGATAGACCAGTGGAAAATGTTGTTTATGAGTAATGAAAATGCTTCTCGGGAAATTTAGGTCTTAGAAACCCATCTACAGCTCATGCAAGGCATGGGATTTTTGTGAGAAAACTGGGTGTGAGGAGCAGACTGGTGGTGGTGTTAATGGGGAACAGCATGACAGCTCTCCTGCCCAGCAGCTCAGAAAGGGAAAGACATGATCTGGCACATGCTGTATTTCAGGACTCGAGAAGGTTGTGAACACAAAGCTCAGCTGGTATTACTTGCTGAGCTTTGTAGCATTTTAAAACCAAAACTGAATGCAATCTGTAACTGGTTTTGTGTATGCTTGTAAGCACTAACATTTTTTGAAGGTCTTTGCTCTCAAGAATGTGGTTGCTCTCAGAGGGTGTTTCCACTAAATCAAGACAAGAACCAGAAGATGTGCAGATGGACTGCAGGTAGGGGTTGATGCAGAAACTCATGAAGGACATGCTTTATTCCTCCCTGAATCAAGATTCTTGGCACTGGGAACCTCAAACTTCCCTCCAGCCACAGTGAAAGTGTGGCCCTTCCAGGGTCATGATCATGGCATCCCAATCAACCTCTGAGTCAAGATACTGAATTAGATCAGCATTGGGTCTTTTCTAAAATGTCAGCATCTGTATTCTGATGATGGGGGGAGACAATCTGTAGATCTGTATATGAGATAAGTACAAGATAAATACAATTTGCGAGTCTTTCCCTTACACCTCACTGATTTCTCTAATGCGGCATGAAGAATAAAGGCTATCCAAACCTACATTTGGTCTTTCAACATCCACCTGCCTCTGCTGCCTGAGAGAGGCTAAAGAAAATTGTAACCAGTAATTGGATCTTGTGCTTCTGTTGAGAGGTGATTTTACCAAAATGTCACATTTCAAAGCCAGGCATCATCTTGCTTCAAGTGGAGTTTCATCGGTCTCACAAAGGTGTACTCTGATCTCCCCTCCCATCACTCGTATTGCACCTGTGTCACCCATATTAACCGGGGAAGTGAGATTTTGATACCTTTTACAAAGCCCTAGTAGAGACATACGTACCATTTCTCCACCCATGAAAGGACCCCAAATCACTTTTCTTTATATCCTTGGGCAGCTACCCACCACTCCAAGAGAGGCAAACAAAGGGTTCTAGATCCACTGAGCTTACAGTCCCTGTTTTAACTGTTTTCTTAGGCTTTGGATGGGGAGCACAATCTGCATCAAAATAAGAAGATAACAAACAAATACTAACAGGTTAAAACAACAACAACCCACAGGAACACAAACAGAACCTGACTCTGTTAGGTTTCTCTTTCCTTTTGACTTTCAGGAGACTCATAATTTACAACGGATGGAGTTCTTTTGATCTCTGTGCTATCTACTTACTCAAACTTTTCCATACAGTTGCTCAACCATGCAGGGCATAAGGTTAAAGGAAGAAGATTTCCATGGTCAGATGGAGCAAGTTTTTTTCTGTGAGCCATAATTCTTTCTACATGAATGTGATGACAGCAAGTATACAAAAATGCACCAGCTCATGCGTTTCCCTCTCCAATGTTTGATAGATGACATATGTGCATGTATCCCAGCTGTTACTTAAATAAAGCTGTATGTATACAATATGTCAGAGACAACACAGGCCAAACTCTATGATACAACTACTTAGGATGCATAGGCTAAAATCCATATTTTGTCTCCAAAAATTCTTAAACAGATGAAATTGACTCAACCCAAAATACACTGCAGCCTCCTTCCAAACAGCAGGAAGATCAAGGTTCAGCTGATGGTTCTGTATTTTTAAAGGGCATCTGTTTCCCCAGTCCAGTCCCAATATATTCTGACACCTTATTGGGAAGTGAGCTTTGAGTCTCTTTTGTCCCTGGGGGAAAATCTAACCCATGCGTTATAACTGTGCTTACATATGCTGGATTAGGGACCTGACCTTGTGATGGGACAAAGTGGAGTTATGAACATCAAAACTCCTGTAACCCAGGCAGGCTAGGACATGCCAAAATTGCTCTTGGAAAATGAGATAAGGAGTAGCACAAAGTTTACCTCCTTAGAGCTTCTGGGTTTAGCAGCCAGCTGGGGAGCTTTACAGCTTAGTGTTCATCCCTGCGTTCTGCCTGATTAGAGATGGGACTGTTCATCATTTTTTACCAGAAGTGAACAAATAAGCCAGCAGTCTACACATAGCTCATGTACCTAACAGGACGTATCCACTTAAAATTATAAGTTGATTTCTTTGTGGCTAAGACACATGTCTGAGACCTGGGGTTTTAGATGTCCCACTACCTCCTTGCATGACCTTAGGCAAGTAACTGTGTAATTTCCATCAACTCCCACCTCCTCCCTTACTTGAAATAGTAAAATCCTACTTTGCCTTGCTATTTAGGCTTTCAGGGCACTGTCTCTTTCTTTATGTATACCAGGCTCCTGTGTTTACCTCTGGCCCCCAGTGACCACCACTGTGCTATCTACATTAAATCAAGATGCCCTCTTTTCCACAGATACCAGCAGCTCCACTTCATTAATCAATTAACCTAGGAGACCCAGGAATGCAGCAGCAAAGACAGCATGAAGATCCTGGCCTTTTACAGATGAAAGAGTTAATGAAAAACAAGAGCATTTTTGAACATACCGAGCCATGATAAATGGATGTAGGCAAACACAGGTCTTGACACTTTCTCAGCACACACAAAGGCCCTTGCCATGTTTTCTGATTTACAGATCTGGTTAATCTATGACTCCATACTGACTAGGAGTACATGAAAATCCCCACTCACCCATCTGCTGTGAGAACATGTGTGTTGAGGGTTACACAGGTGAAACATCTCATACCTGTCAGCAATGCCCACAGACTGAGAGGGGAGGACTTTGTGAGTGATTTGCAGTTTCTGGCTCACATAAATGTTAAGTTTCAACTGTCTGCAAGCAAATCTTTCCTATTGAAAAAAAAAAGAGCAACAGCAGGTAAGGAGAGAGAGTGGGTTCTGGAACAGACTTTGAGTTGTGTTGTGTCAAAACAGAACTGACATAATCCGGTATTAAGTGCTGTCAACCTGATAATGAGTCACCTGCAAGCGGAGCATCTCTGTTTCGCATCCTGCAGTCCTCTGCAAACGGAACTCCTCAAAGTTGGGCACAACAAAAAACAACAGGAGAGTCCTTTGCCAGCAATTTCAAACACAGCCCCAATCAAACCTTCTCAGGGAGGAGTTTTCCACATTCATCATCTGGCTTATCAACGCTGTCTTGAGCAAAACCTAGATGAGGGCTTTGTGAATGCCAGAGCACATGAGCAATGGGTGAAGTCGGGAGGACGATGATAAGAAGAGAGTGCACAGCACATGTTTTAAGTTCTACCTTTTTAAGCAAGAGTTGAGCTAGGGAAGCTGAGTTTGGGCTGAGCGCCAACATTCCCTGCAATTTAATCCTAGCCCTTGGAGGAACAAGCTGTTATCCTCACTCTATGCCAGTGTCTCCCCCTTATCTCACATTTGAAATTCTTTAACCACTTCAAAACAAAATACCTCCAAGGAACACTTCAGAAAATGTGTTTTGTTTTGTCTCCTGAAAACACTGATGAGGAGAAAAGTTCTTTTGTGTTTTCTGTAAGGAGCTTTTCAGTGTCTGAGCTCTAAGTGTTCTCCTCTGCTCATTCACTTTCCCTGAGGTCTCACTAGGTGTAAGGCCTTTCCACATGGAAGGCTGGAAACCTGAAACATTGAAGAATAGGAAGCTTAGGCAATGGGCAGAGCAGCAGGCATGCCACAAAACATTAAAGCAAGACCAAGAGGTTAAAGAAGGCTCACAAACGCAGTGAAATGAAGCAGAGACACACCTTGACACCACTTCCTTCAGTCTTGCAACCAGCAGTTTGGGTGCTGAGATGGCTGCTTGCTTTGCAGTGTGATGTTGTCTCTTTTCCAGCTGTAATGATGGCATTCCTTCCATCTGGTTCACAGTGCAAAGGGATACTGCTGAGCTAAAACCCTGAGGAGTGATCAAGGAGGTTTGTGTGCAGGAGCGCTCAGAAAACCTGGAGGAGAATGGAGCAATGAAGGACTTGGAAAGCTCAGGGAGTTAAAGGTGGACTGGAAAAGTGGGATTTGGACTGAAGTCAGCTCCAGGGGCTCAGGGCTGCCCCCCTGTTTTATTTCTAGGCTTCCTTCTTGCACAGACAGTGATGAATTGAGCCACACAACTATCAGTGGGAGCTTTTCTTTTGCCTTAAGAGTGGGGATGTAACATCCAAACAACTCTGTACTCAGCCAACCACAAGTATAGCCCTTCAAAGGATAATAAGAGCAAAAAGAGAGAGGATTAATGCCTTACCGCAAACTTGTTACATGCCATACAGATGTACAGATGGTGTAAGGCACAAAACTGATAAAGCAAATGTTACCAGTTAAAGCAGACAGCTGTAACACAACCTCACCAACCTCTTTGGACCAGGAAGAGTCTGCGGCAATAAGACTTTGCTTCAGCTTCCTATGCTCTAAGATCTTTGTTCTAACCAAGGGGCTGTAGGCATAGAAAAGCATGAGTTCGTGTCCCTCCTCAGAGATTGGGACTCTGGTTTGGCTATTTCCAGGACTCTCATGAGTGCTCTCATCCTACCCAGCTGTGTGCATGTTCTCTTTGTGTCCTACTTTATCACACTGGGGACAAGGAAGACCAACAGTGAATTCTTGCCTGTGCAATTTCTCTGCACAATCTTTCCTTAAGCATATTCTCTTTCAAGAGGTTTGAAAATAACCACTTACCTGAACACTGTGCCTGTGCAACTATATGTTTCCCTGTGACTTCAGTCAACATCTGTTGACTTAGCTTCCTAATTTCTCTTTCTGTACCTGATGTAGCAATAATTTGGGTTCCTAGCCAGCAATGCCACAGGAGAATCTTTCCCTAGTCTTTAAGATGAGCATAAATATTGTGTCTGAAACAGTTGGCATGGTTCAAATAAAAAAGATATATTTGTTGCAGAAACTATTAGCCAGGGGTGTCCAACCTGCAGTTTGGAACAGATTTGTCAAATCACCCTCTTTGAGACTCATACACGGTGATTTATGGAATACTTCCTTTAGTTCGTATATGATTATAAAATGGTATCTGATGCTGGTTCAGAGAATGGTGAGAACAATCTAATACCCAAGACTGCCTTTTTGAACCACTAGAGCTTTACCAAAAAAAGACCCTCAAACATCTAATTGAAAGCCAGTGCAATGTGATTTTTCTTTGTGTGCTATTTTCTGCCCAGTAAGATGGAAAATCTAAACTGTTCTGCAACATCCTGACACTTAAGGTATGTACATGATTTTTACATCTCTCCCTTAGCTGAGGAGTTGTGTCCAAAGTTGTACCCTATGGTAAAATTTTATGTCTTATTTATAACAGCCCTGCAAGACTGTGCTTATGATTCAAGTGCTGACAAAGTCACAGCTCAGCATACCAGCTCTCTATTGGGAAAATATACACAAGCTGCTAAAGTTTAACAGCACCTTTTGAGAACAATCTGGTTTTGTATTTCTCCCCTCCCCATGACTCTGAAGTCATGGATTCACTCCCTGTGAGCAGCCCCTATTGTGCTCTGGCAAAGTAGTGCTTATCTCTCCAAAGGAGACATCATGGTGACTGTTTACGAACAAGCAGCACAAAACTTGGCTAAATCTTAATGGGCCTATTTATGCAGTATCAAGGGTGAAGTAGACTTGGACCCCACAGCACGTTCAAATTACATGGTTTTAAGTGAATTTAGAGCTTGTCAAAGGAGCCGGTTTGACAACCCAGGAGACTGAAATCCTCTGTTTACCTCCCAAACAGATATCACATGGACCACTCACAAGTTCCCCTCTGTGTTAATCCAAAGAGGACAGGAGTTGTTACAGCTCCCAGCTACAAAGCCTGGCTCTGAACCTCAGCCTGCAACAACCTGGGCTTTTAGCTCTGGAGGCACCTACTTCAATCCCAGTGTGTCAGCCAAGACAGAGGCCATAACAAACTTCCCTAACATGTTCCAGTCCTACCCCAGGGAGCTCCTCCTGAGGGCTGAACAACATTACTCTGTACTGGTAAGTCAGATACCACTGTAGCATTAGCACAGAGAGGAAGCAAAATAAAGCTTAGGTATAAGATTGCAGTGGGCAGAAAGAAAAAAGGAATAAAAGAAAATAAAATGAAAACTAAATAGCAGAAAGGTTGCTCTGCCTCGCACTTTCCAAAGCAAGCTTATTCAGGAGAGCTTTCCATTACTGGATCTGGGAGATGTCTGCAGCTTCACTTTTATTCATAGCAAAAAAAAAAAACCACTTTCAATAACCCTTCAGGAATGGAATAGTCCCCTCTCTTCTTTCAGTGAAAATCACTTGGTTCTTATGGAAAGGGACTAACTAGCTCTGTGTTGGTTAGGAAAGGTAGAAAATTACTAGCCATCTCTTCTATTCAGCGGTAGAGGGTTATTTTTGGTAATTCAGACTAGAACCAGGACAGCTGTTAGAAAAAATATTTGTTTTGGGGAAAAAAAATTGGATATATGGCAGAGGGGTATGCAAGCATGCAGGGAGGCAGGTATATAGGGTTATAGGCAGAGGAGCATGCAAGGAGCTGACAGCCTCTTTGGGCTAGTAGGTATCCAGCTAGCCACAGACAATGCCCAGGCAGTAGCCCTACATTTTACCATGCTATTCCTGATGTTGAGGTCCAGTTGAGTTGTTGTTAGATGAATGGAAGTATGCCTGCAGACTTAAATAGGATTTGAGTTGGATAAGTAAAGAAACTTGCTGTATCATTTGGTTTCCAAGCTGCCATTGCTTGTGCAAGTCCAGGTGTAGCTCTTTATTACCTAATGAATGGTGGAGTGAGACCTTCATAAGGTTTATGTGCAGCTCCCTTATGTTGAATGGTTGGTGTTACACTCCCTAATGAGTTGTGGTCAGAAGCCCTTTCAAATTTGGAGAACCGTTTCTTTGTTTTGTCACTTATTTCAGTTCACAAGTGGCAAATGAAATATTTCTCTGGCTTTTTAAAGAATCCAAACTCACCTTTGGTTAGAAATGAAAGATGGAAAATTTCAGGAAAGGTGGTTGAATGTTTCTGGAAGTACAAAGTGGATTAAGGATGTATGGAGATGGTTGGTAAAGCAGAATGTACAAATGCAGGTGAGGTAAACATGCATTGTCCCCATGGATTTGATGGGACAGATTCATAGTCATAAATGTGCAGGGCCCTTCAGTGTTAGCATAAAGATGATGCCTTCATTGTACAGGTCTGAGAAAGGAGATCATTCAGCAGTTCCAGTTTCTGAAAGCTGGAAGGACATAGCTGCTGTCCACTCTGAGCATCAGCCAGTTTCTGTTTGCTCACTGTAGTGGTGATTTCACGGCAGTTAGTGAAGCTTCACCGGCATAAGGAGAAGCAAACGTAACGTGCTGTGACAGAGCTGTGCACTGAACCAAGCCCTATTTACTCCTGTGGCAAGAAAAAACATGAAGACTGGAGTATTTTCACTTCCTGCTTTCCACCCCACTTTAGTTTCTTCTTTGGGACGTTTATTGTTTTCTGCGTACTTGAACTGCAAATAGAAAGAGATAAAAATATGCTTACAGGAAAGCAAAGCAAAGCAAATAAAAAGGGCCTCTTGCATCTTTCCTTGCACAGGTCCGATTCTGATCTCAGAGTAAATTTGGAGTAACTCTCCTCAAGTGAATGGATTCATTCTGGGAAGTTAGAATTGAGTCCAGTCCTGTATGTTTTATTTTGCTGGCAAGCAGTAGTAGATTTTTAGAGCATTACACCTATTTCTTTAATGAAAACCTTCTTTCTTACACGGCAATCGTGGGCATCTCTCTGTTTTAATTGCTTTTAAAATGTAGGGTATCGTTGACCTGTAGCAGTAATTTTATATCCTAGCTCCATTTGGCCTTGATTGCATCAGTAGCAGGTAAGAAGGGAGAGCTGAATAGCACTTCACTGTTTGGTAAAATAATTACTGCTCTGGCTCAACATTTCAATTAATCCTTTCAGTGCTGCTGGAAAACCCTTGTGCCTGGGAGTCCTCCCCACATACCTGGTGGAAGGGTCCTTCCTATTCACTCGCAGGTGATCTTGCTTAGAGTCTGCCATCCAAGCTGAGATAGTGAGTAAAGACATGAAGAGAAAAAGTTATTTGATAGGTGTGGAAAACAGAGAAAAAGGCAAGCTTGGAGGCATGTCCTGAAAGTGGAGAACAGCATGTTGCTTCACTTTGCTGTGGCTGTGAAAAGAGCAGGTAAAAGGACTCTTCAGGGACTGGAGCAATAGGATAAGGGGTAACCTGTTCATACTTAAACAGGGAAAGTTCAGGTCAGATATAAGGAGGAAGTTCTTTACTGTGAGGGTGGTGAGGTACTGGAACAGGTTGTCCAATGAAGTGGTAATCCCTGGCAGTGTTCAAGGCCAGGTTGGACAGAGCCTTGGGTGACATGGTCTAGTGTGAGGCGTCCCTACCCATGGAAGGTGGGTTGGAGCTGGATAATCTTAAGGTCCTTTCCAACCCAAACCAGTCTGTGATTCTATGATTTGAAAGGCCACGAAGTTTCCACTCTGGGCTCAGGCTTGAATTTCACATGGTTGCAGTTGGTGTTGACATTCCCACAAAACTGCTTCCATTCCCTCACCTTGGGGCTCCTCAGCGGTGGAACAGGGGGTGAAAGACCAACAAGGTGTGAAGTCCAGTGACTTGCATGCAAGAAATACAAAAGCAAAGCCCCTAAATGCACAGTCCCAGCCAGCTGATGGTGTCACACATAGGACTTGGCCCATGTGAGGGGCAGCACACAAGGGTGTTAGCCCTGAACAGATGGACATTTATCATATGAACCTACTGCTTTCCTTGGCATTAATTTTTAACCCATTAATTTTTATGCTTATCTCACTGTTCTTCAGTTCTGAGGGTTAGTCATAGTACATATATGAACTTATCCAGTAATAATTAGCAATTATTAGCTCAATTCCAGATAATTAACAAAGATAGTGCATAGGAGCTAAAGCACTGCAGTGAAATAAACAACACTGGTGCAGCACCAAGCCCCGACATCTGCCTGAAGTGAAGAGAAAGTGTTGGAAATAATTTAGTGATTTTCTTATGTGTGTTTGTGACCTTTTTAGAGAATACTTGCTCTGGAGAAACTGGAACATATGAAAGTGCACAGAGAAAAGTGACATTTAAGTAATCTGTTTTTTGAAAATGATCTGAAATTAATTTGAGAAGAAATTAGGAAAAAAAAAAAAGAGTAACTTGTAAAGTGTTTGACTTTTGATCAGAAACAGAAACTTCAGCACAATCTGGTGTCAGCCTCTTCCCTCCACGGCAATCTTGAAGTCATGTAATGGAGTTGCTTGGTCTGTTTATGCTCCATCTGTAGATTATGAAAGCAGCAGTTTGTCCAGAGCACAGCCCACCCCTTCTCAGATGGGACTGATGAGTCCAGGAGAGAGTGTCCCTGTGAGCACTTCCATTTGTTGTCTGATAGAGTCTTGGACCAGTTTGGAGAGAAAAATGATGTGGTTCTGACACTGTAATTCTCGCTGAGGCACAGCAAGACCAGCTGGGCTGTAGACTCTCTGTGTGGCTTGGGTGACAAGGGTCTGAACCTATTAACCTCAGTTTTCTGTGGGAAAGGTGGAGGAATTGAGTGTCCTGCTTTACAGAGATACTGCAAGGGTCTATTCTTTGCTCCAGAGGTGCAGACAATAGCCATGGATATAGGCACCCTATAGACTGAGTAAGACACCTTGACTAATAATCTGTAGCAAACAGGCCATAAGTCACCCTTATACATGTGTTCCTGAAACATTTGCTAGGTGATTTTTAAAGAGAGAATGAAGTCAAAACAGCAGAGCATTCACAGTTGACTTTGTTTTCTGTTTTTTCTTAACATTGGAGGACCATCCTTCTCCCACTAAATTTTCTGAGTCAATTACTTGCTGCAAACTCTTTGCTCGACTAATCCAGATACAAGGCAACTTTCATATTGCATTCACAAGAGCATCAGCCTTGTTCGGAGCCTGTCAGCACAAGGGATTTCTGTTTGTGAACAAAAGTCTTTACACATTCTGGCTCTGAACATGTGCGCTGTCCTTTCAAAGCCAAAAAGACTCTCTCCCCGTGCCAGTTTGTGTTTCCAAAGTTGCCCTGTGTCCTCTCGTCATCAGCCAAGCTGTGCTGAGCTACTGAACTATGTATTTGGAATTACAAGGAGAGCTCGTCTAGAAGGGGAATGAGGACAAACTCCACAAACTCTGGGCCAAATCCTTCCCAGGCAGTACGTGACCGTGTCCAAAAGGAAGGTGCTGCTGTGTACAGGCGCAAAAGGATCTCTGTTACATTGGGTTTAAGGCCCCAATGTGCTTCCCTACTTCTGTCACACAGTTCTGGGTTTATCCGGGTGGAAATGAGAGCAGGAATTAGCTTGGCTCCTGCCCAGAAACCTTCCTTAACCCTCCATGGGTGCTTCTCCCTGGGAATTCACAACAGCAGCCCAGCACTCTGGTACGCAATTTCTCAGGGACACAGAGACATGAAGTCGTCTGTGGTTAGGGACACAAGCGAGGTCACACATATTTGATGCCTCGATGAGGTGACAGCATCCACTGATTCTGTATAAGGCCCACTGAGGCAGAGGAATAGTAGAGCTCACACTGGAACTGGCCACACAGTGCCCATTTTGGAGATATGTTTGGTGATTTGCATGAGTGTTGAACTGACTAATGATTTTATATTTCACCGGAAAAGAAATATGTTGGTGTAAAACATCCTGCTCATAGGATGAGCACTGTATGCCATTATATTTTATGAAGGGATTGCAGCAGTTTTCCAGCAGCAGTCAATGAATCTAAATCCTGCTATTCTTTCATGGCCACTGCAGAAAACTCTCTCCTGAGTATTATTTCTTATAAGGGATATAGAAGCCAGTTGTGTTTCATAAAACCAGTGTCCTTAAAAATTTTGCCATCTAGGAGAGCTGAGCACAGGGGGAAGCTTGTAAGGTATGATATGTATGAGATTTAAGTAGGAAAATACCAGGAACAGTTCTAAAAATATTTGGAGCCAATAAACCTTAGCGAAACCGCTCCTACACAAAAGGGCATTGAATGTCAGGACAGTATAACATGTACTTTTTTCACCAGCAATCTTTTATCAGGTAATTAATAAAGAGGTGGACAGTGCTACTGCTGTTCTGTCCTCCACCTCGCATATATACCCACAATCTCTGATGACATACAAGCATTAACCTCAGATTGAAATTACCACAAACAGTTATGTGAAGATAAATCAAATTAGTTTTACAGTGATTTGTTTTGCACATACAGAAAGGAGAATGGTCTCTGGAATCCCTCAAAACCTTTTTCTTTTCTTACGTGCACTGTTTTAGAATTTGCCACCGCAGTAATGACATAGAAATCTACATCATAGCAGCCTTCCAGTGTCTGAAGGGGGCCTATAGGGATGCTGGAGAGGGACCCTTCATTAGGGACTGTGGTGATAGGACAAGGGGTAACGGGTTCAAACTCAAACAGAGGAATTTTAGATTGGATCTGAGGAAGAAATTCTTTACTGTAAGGGTGGTGAGGCACTGGTATGTGTTACACAGGGAAGTTGTGAATGCTCCATCGCTGGCAGTGTTCAAGGCCGGGTTGGACATAGCCTTGGGTGACATGGTTTAG
>JASSUY010019206.1:0-51136 GCA_032466535.1 Forpus xanthops | reverse complement strand
TAAGAGGTGTGCGTGTTGGTGGAGAGGAGACTCCCCGCGCACCCAGCGCTGTTTGCTTATCTCTATTCAATAAAATTCAGAAAACTGCAAAGTGAGTCATTTATCACAAAAGTCTCCTGGTACTAGCACTTTTTAGGCTTTTTTTTTTTTTTTTGTCTTGATTAAACCACTTAAACAAAGGAATTATCATTTACAAATGTACCAGGAAAGATCAGAGTCTGTGCTTTCATGCACCTCATTTTTTCTGTCTTAAATTTAGGAGGGATCAGGTACTCGAGCTTTGGTCACAGCTGCGAAGTGCACTGTCAAAGTAAAAAGCAGTGAATAACAAGGAGCAATGAAAAAGAGTAAGGGGCTGGCGATGCTGTTTAGCAGGTAGAATAGGGAGATCTTCTTAACTGATAAGAGAGGGGAACCAGCAGAATTCTTCAGCACATGGTCTCACCACATACTTGAGGTTTCTGACACAAGAAACTAAATGCCAACCATAAGTGCTTTGTATTTCTTTCTTTGTGTTGAACACCCAAGATGGGTGTAACAGGAGAGCTCTACTGGCCTTAGTTGTCAGCAAAGGGCTCTCAAGAACACTAAATAGAGCTGATATTTGAGACCTGTATAATTGATTACTACTGATAATTACTGATGTTGTTTGCTGTGTGTCTTCTTCATTAACCTCTTGCTAGCAGTAACAGAGGCAATTATTGCCCGTTTAGTTTTGTACACTACCTCTGGCAGTCATTCCTACTTGAGAAAGGGAAACAAACTCAACAAGTATCTGCCTGACTGTTCAGTCATGTGTATTTAAGACTTGGGAAGTACCTGCCTGAAGGGGAGTCTCCTATTGCCTTTAACTGCTGAGAATGTGTAGTCCTGTGCATAAAGATTAGTATTTGCAGCTGATCAATTTTCATAGAGCTAGCCAAATTAGTAGTCTCCATTAGTTACCCAGGCAGGAAATTACCCAATTTCTGGTAATTTATATCTCATAATCCACTAGAATAATGAGTATTTGAAAATAATTTATGCAAAGAAATACCAGTCTGTGCATTAGTGATTTTGATTAGTCACCACGTGCTAATATTTTTGAGTCAGTGCAGGCAGCTAAATCATATCCTGATATTTCTGCCTGCTTATTGGATAATTAAAAAATGCAAACAGAAATGTAGTGAAGGACATCTAAAAATATTCTAAACTTTGTGGGTTTGGTCTGAATTTTCAGACTAATCAGCATAACTAAGGGCATTTCAAATACTTTATAAGCAGTCCCAGGAAACAAAAACAAAAAAAAAAAACAACTTTAAATTACTGTTATTAGAGCTGCTCAAAATTCTGAATTCCCCATGTTGTAGAAAGTTCTAAAATTCAAGAGCTTTGTTCTTATTTTGAAATTCAAATTAAAATACTTATTTATCTCAACATGGAATTATTAAGTATGAAACTAAAGAATCAGCTATTCTTTACTTGTGCTGTTACCTTGACCATCCTGAAAGATTGAAGAACAGTCTGGAAAGCCCCAGGCAAAAGGTAAAGGGAATAACTGACATGGAAACCTGAGATATGACTGAAGTTTTGAGGCTTCCAGAATTCCTTCCACAAAGCCAAGAAGCACAGTTCCTAAAAGCTTTGGCTGAATCAGTATGATTGGGCACAACCCTAAGATAATTGGCTTTCAAACTACTCATCAGCTCAGTGAAACTGAGCTATTTCTGTAAGCGTTTTGCTTTCAAGGAACAACATTTTTCCCCTTAAAGAAAATTTGTTGTATTGCAAAATATCTGACGAACACAACTGATGAATGATGTTGATCTACAAATAACTGTGGAGTTATCACTTCATGTTGACTTGCATAAATATTGACTGAGTAATGAAAAGTTCTAGTTTTTAATATGCCTTTCTAATGAAATTTGATTGATTTCTATGCGTTCTTCAGAATTTCTGCTGCATATTTCAAACTGCATTCTGCAGAAGCATCATATTTTCTCAAGTGAAATAGACTGCCCTTTGCAAAAGCTCTGTTTTGCTTCTTCAGATAAGGTGAATGAGTGTGTTGTTTAATTATTTAAAAAGTGAAAGCTAATGGACTTCCTATAATGTGGGTTCTTATAATTTCCTAGGGCATCCTTCTCTGTGTACCTGTGTTCCTCTCTCTCCTCATAAATTCTCATGAGCAATTGCAGGAATACCTGGGGAACAGAAAGCAGTGCTATGAAGAGATTTTGTCTGTATGAGGTTATAAACCACTTTGCAAAAATAAATAAATGAAAGAGAAGCACAGCCATATAAGAAGGTTCTTTTGCCATTACGATAAGCTTCACTAAAGACCTCACATCTTTGATCTCTATTTTTGGGATTGTTTTGCTTAAGTGGAATAGACCGTGTTTAACTTCATAATACAAAACACAGCTGAAATCATTGACACTTCGATCAGCCTTTATTGTGTTGAAATCACGGTAGGATCCCTTACTGAGACTGTAGTGACATCAAAACAGAATGGTTGGTGACTGTACATAAATATACAAATCCCAGTGCAAGGGGAAACATACAAACAAATTTGATGTTGGCAGATTTTGGTTTAATTTTCTAATATAATAAAATAGAGGAGCTGAAAAGAAACAAAGAGAAAAGTTAACTAATTCACTTGATTGACTCATCAAGTCGCCTCCTGGCTGAAGTCTTCAAAGTCCTGCTGTTCAGAGGCAGTGAGCATTGAGATTAGTTACCTGAAAAGCGTGAATGCTGCAGCATAGCTTCTTTTGAGAACAGCTTCCTCAAAGCATTTAAAAAACATATTTAGTCCTACATGCTCCTGACCCAAATGTTCCACAATTAAGTGCAGATCTATGATGTGAAAGCAGTAAGATGGCTTCCATCCGCAAACAAATTTAATGTCTGCACAAATCACAATGTTGTCTACAATGCATGTTACAAAAGTTGCTGATGATGTTAAAGCACTCCACAAATGTATATGATCAAATAATTTCAGAGAAAACCTGCAAGCATTTGCACCTCAAAAAATGCTAAATTAACAGCACAGTAAAATTAAAAAATGAAAGTAAGCGAAAGGGAAATGTGAATGTAGTCCCAGACCAAAAACACCAAAATTCAAATAGCAGAAGCAGGTGGACATGGCTCAAAAAGGAGCTCAGTGGATTACTCTCGGATTACTTTTAAATCTGTGTTCAAATCCTAGTTTTAACTGCAACTGAAATAAGCCTGATGACCTGAAATTTGTCTGCAAAGGAAAGTAATCCATATCCTAAAGACCTCAAGAGTCAGAAGAGGTTTTCTCTGTTCCTAGGCGACTTACAGCAGGCAGGATCTGCATCTATGTGTAGGCCCAGATACTCCGTCTGTTCTTTGGTGTATAATCTTATCTCAGTAGATATATAAACCTGACCATTGAAATTTACTTGCAGCACATCTGTAGGGAGAAAAAAACATGTAGGAACTGAAAAAATATTTTTGCATAGCCTGGACAGTAGTACAGTCTGTGAAGATGATAAAGTTCACATTTAAAGAGGTTATCCAAGGTGAAATATTTATATGCAATTACTCATGCCAAAATGGACTCTGTGTCAGTGAAGCTGTATGCATATGCAGACCCACATATATCCATGTACACATATTCTCCTGACTTTAGTGCAAATGTGCATTTAGAGCTCTTCCCTGTTAAAGTTCCTTGTCTTTGAAATGAATGCACATCCAACCTGCTAAACTGAGTTTTTGCCTGTGGATAGGCAGTGCCCATCCCTGGGAGGACCAGTCCATGTGATGAGGTGTATCTCAGTCATGGAACCATTGCCATCTGAACCATATCTTCATCCCCACAGGCAGGTGTAGCTTATAGCTTATAGCTCATTCTGTGTAGTGATATATCTCTTCCAGTTCAATATGTTTCCCTTTTACCATACCTATTTCTTTGGGATAAGCCCTACCCTCTCCCAGGGAGATGCTGTAATTTTCTGGACATGTTACTTTAAGCCACCCAAATTGCAATGTTGCTGCAAGTGCTGTAGCGCCTCAGCTGTGAAGGACACAGGTCAATCTATGTGGAAATGTTGGCTTGGTGGCTCCTGCTGTATATGCACTGAACCTCACTTCTGGCCTGAGGCAGTGCCAGGCCACCCCTTCCTCCAAAGCAAGACTTCATTATGCTGGGTGCTATGCAAATATAGAGCAAAAAAAGGCAGTTTCTAATGAAAGAAGGTGCAAAGAGAGAGAGTAACAGTGGACATGATAACTGTAACAGACATTTTAGTCCCTCTGTCAGGCCATAAACCACCTACAATTGTATTTCACAGGTTACACTTTCTGTATTAAACCTTCTTAGGCTAAGTTAGGGCCAGAGAGGGAATTCAGAAGACACATCAAAGGAGAAATTCATCACTCAAAGTGAGAGCACTGGCTGCAGTAATCCAGAGCAAGAACAGCAAGATCCACCCAGACCTGTCCTCTACAGAACAGGAGCTATATGTACCTGCAAAGAGGAGAGTGAGAACTGGATGAGTAAGCATAGAGTTGCCTGAGCATCATACCAACCTCCAACCGTATTAATCTCAGGGGATTTCCTGACCCTGACATAGGCTGAGCAGTAACTCTCTTAGATCTTCTCTCTAGTGGTTTATCTCATCTCTGTCCTTGGAACACCATCAAATTTTGCTTCCATATGTCTGTTGGTTTGACTGTCATTTGTGGCTGCTTCCTTTGATTTGTCTTCTCCTGACGTCTTTCTGTGACCTAGTATAGGTTAGAAGTGTAACAGGTCAGGTGTAATTAAATTGAAAGCTTTCACGTTCTGACAGGGAGTGGTAGAAGTATCGAACTATTCTTAACTCAGTCCAACTCTGGGGCCATGGTTGAACTCTTCTTAAGAGCTCTAAGAGACCAAAAGGTACAAGATCCGGTAACCTCAGCTTAATTTGGCTTAGTATTTGATAGAGTCTGTCCAGAGCAGTGTAATAAACTAAGAACATCTGCTCTTCATGTCATTATTATTGTGGTTTTTATAAGAGACTGCCTCATAAAAAAAAAAGTCTGCCCTAAGGTACTGTTCATTCAGCATTGAACTCATGCTCATACCAGATTTCCACCCCCAGGTACAATGAGCCTGACTCCTCTGCAACTTAATATCTGAAACTTGAGCAGTGTCTATTTCTAAGTGCTCTCCCTACCATCAACTCTTGCTAGCATCATGAAGGTTATACTAGTTCAGTGTGAAGGGTTTTTTCTGTTGTTTATAAAAATCATGCAAGATCCAGCATTCCTTTTCATCTTTGTACTACATTATTTTTTATTTATGTTTAATTTAATTGCTTCAATCATGACATAGTTATTATTTCATGTAAAGTTTCTTTCAAGCAGTGCTTTGCTTCTCTGTCGGTTTCTGTGGACAAATCATGCAAGGTGTCAATATTTTGGCTTCTACTCATCAGCAAGGCTTATCTTCAGCATTCAGTCTGAGCTCCTAAAGGCCTGGCCTCCCTTATCAGCTCTCACTTTAAACCGCAGTGTAGATGCCTGTTAAAACCAGGGGACTCCCCGGTTTTGAAAATGATGCTGATTCTTAATACAACTATTAGTTGCTATTCCCACTCCTCCCATTTCACAGAGGACTTGCTGTTGCCTTCTCTGAACATTTAACACCTGCCTCCCCTGCTCTCTCCTTCCCCACTCAGTACATCCCCTGTACCGCCCTGGTGGTCTGGGCACATTATCAGCTCATGTACAAGCAAAAATAAGCAAGCTGTGTGTCAAAAGAGACTCATGACTGTATGTCAGTTTTATTTGGTTGTTTGCACTCCTATTCTTTGAGAGAAAAAGGGAGTCAAAATTGCCCTAACTAGGAATGCGAGGTTAAAAAAAGCCCTTGCTTTTCAGAGGGTCATAGCTATTCCTTCACAAGTTCACAGCTTTTCCACTGCTCTAGAAACACTCTGGTACCACAGCCTCCTTCTGATCATACCCCTCATTCCATATCTGCAGGCATCATGTGTGAATTACCAATCTAGCAGCAGAAGGTCACAGAAGGGACAGTGCTGTTTGTTAGCAAAACTTTCCTCTTTATTCCTTCCTGTGAGAAACACAGCTACCTAAACTCCATCCCTATCTATATCCCTTTCAACATGGCATGCATACCACGTTGAGAAAGCTAGGCCATTCTTTGGGCAAAATTGTAGACTTTACTGAAGAGGACTTAAAGGAAGATGGAGCTACATGATTTCTATAAATCAGTAAGGACCACAGGATCAAAAAATTAAGTCACATTTAAGCTATCTATTGGGAGGAAAAGAATGAGTCAACATTGACAATTCATTCATCTTAATTAGGACAAATATTTATACCAAATAAAATTAACATATCAGAAAATGCACAAGAGGCATATAATTAACAAAAGGCAAGGGAATTGGTATAACACTGATAAAGTCTTCATTAATAAAATAACTGGTTTTAAATGTCAAAATGAATATATTTTATTCATAAATTGTGTAGAATTTAGCATGCTAATTAAAGACACAGGCTCCATTGCTATTTACATGGCAATTAAATCCACAGTGCCAGTGACCCAGCCAAATTAATGTTGGCCCCAACTTAAAAGTAGACACTATAGTGATGGTGTGAATTATTTAGTCTTTGCTAAAGCAAACAGTTCAGTGTAGAAAATTCTGGGAATTATGAATGACTTTTATTTTACATTTTATTTTGTTGTGGTTTTTTAATGCACATCAAACACTCAAATGTTTTATTAGAGACTCAGATTCCAAGCTAAATTATATCAACAGTGATGGGAAGAATGTGAGCACAGCAGGTGATAACAGTCCAGCCATCTTTTTAAAGCAACTGAAGCTGCTTTAAAGATTCTTAGGAAGCAGATAACCTGCTCTTTCAGTCCCATACGAGAGTCCTCCAGCTCCCCCCCCCAAGTATCTTTGGTTTTGACTTTGCCACTTACCCACATAAGACTTAACAGCTTTGTGACTTACTCTAATTCTTGTTCTTAGGTATAAAAAGGAAAAACACAGGCAATATGCAAAGAACTAAGAACAACATAAAGAACACAGAGTGGAATAGGCACATTCACAAATTACCATTTGATGGTGTACATTCCTGTGGTGGTGTGGGGGTCTCTCCCCTCTTTCTAGGAATTCAAAATTTTACTGTCTGCAAGGAATAGCAATATGCAAAGTAGCTATAGAAATGTGGCTTAATCACATCTTCCTTGAAAATAAAACTCTACAAGGAGATATCCATGCTGGCAATATTCCTTAAGTATCAACCACCTGTTTTTAAACTTGGGTGCAAAGTAGGCCAATGCTTCATCTTTGGTGATGGTTGAGAAAGTAGGGCATGGTGTTAGCTGAAGTCTTGGCTTGGCTCATTCATCCGTAGGCATGTTGCTGTACGCTGATGCTCTGTACCTACCTTTGCAAAACCATCATCAGGTAAATCAGGTGGCAACATAAGTGCTGGGAAGACTGACTAAACAAGGGAAGTGTACAAACAGAAGTGCCTTACCAAGTACAGGTCCCAGTACCATGTCAGAAGGAGTTCAAGATGCAATAGGAAAGGAAGGAACCAGAGCAGTTCCTGTGTTATATCCTTCCAATTATCAGCCCATCTTTCCTCCTTCCTGGTGCATTATGAAAACCATAGCCCACATGACCCTCAGCAAACCTGCTGTAAAAGAGGGGAGAAAAGGAGAAGCATAAACCTGATTAACAACTTGAACAGAAGTGACTAACTTTTGTAATTATTAAGGGTAAATATAAGGTCAGTGTAAAGCCTGCAATGCATTGTGAGCACATCTCAGACCTCAAAGCAGGTTTCAAATGGAAACTTAAACATCATGCAGACTGTCTGCACAGAAGTGAATTTCATCACCATATCTATTCTCTACCTGATTTAAGCATGAGGCAAATTGGACTAGAAAACATCAATGAAATGTCTATACTCTTCACAAGTCAAAACAGCTGCAGAGGACCATGAAGCAGGTCCAGCCTGCTTCAAGCCTGCTTCAAGCCTGAATTTGTGTGTGTTTGGGTTTTGTTGCCAGTCATGTCCCCCATGAGGCACAGAATGCTGTTATTCACGCCATAAGAGACCAGACCACCAGCATCTTATGGCTCAAGGTTACTGGAACGTAACTGTTTCAAATTTTTGCAGTTACTTACAGGACTTAATAATGTGAAATGCTCCTGAAGTAATGATTCATCTAAAGCACTGAATGTGTTCCTAGGTCCTTCAATCCCAGAAAGGCATTGATAGGATGGAAGACATTCAGAGGAAAGGAGCAGATGTGTTTAAGGCACTGGAGGGTCTGATTTATGAAGTAAATTACCAGAAATAAATGCAAACATTCTGTTGTAGCTTTGCCCATTCTAGAATGAAATGGGAAGCTAATGTAACTTGACGTATTTGTTTTTTGAAAGGTGCAAGTTCCACTTATGGAGAGGAATTTGTATGCACATCATCCAAGGGCTACTATAGTGCGATGTAAAATTGCGAGTAGAAGAATCAGGGAAAAAAGAAATCCAAATGATTAGTTAGCAGAATTTCTTCTCATGAGAAGTGACTAAACTATTTTAAACAAGCTTTGGCAATACTCTGGGGGCTGCACCACAAGAGAAACATCCTACCCCACTGGGGAGAGAGAGTTAACAAAGTTTCCTCTCTAATTTCAGTGGCTCAGCACCCCAGCTTCCTCCTTTCTACTGTCACAGATATCTTTCATCTCTTTTGCTTTTCCAGGTCTTTGATGTTAAATATTCAGCTTTTGGAGTCATCTGCAACAACAACAACAAAAAGTCTTTTTTTATTATCACATACCCCTCAGCTCATAGTTACCTCAACCTTATATACCATTCAACAAATGGCTTCACAGCTTCTACATGTAAATGGTCTAGCTGTGTGCCAGTTATCTGTCATAGCAGTCACTTAACCATGAAGAGCTATACCAAGTTCTTAGGGGGAGTGCATGTATCCAGATTTCTCTCTCCCCATCCAAGCTTTCCTCTTCAAGTCTGCCTAGTTAAAGTTAGCTCAGCTTCTAGGCCCACACCAGTGAATTGCTAAGTGTGTTTGGTTTAGGTGCACAGCATCCTTCAGGTCTGGCATTTGTAGACATGCTTCAGTATAGAGTGACATGTCACTAAATCACAATATATCAAGTCTGGTACTGAATTAATTCCATAAAAAGCTCTTCCTAATACCACTTTGCTGATTTTGTCTGAGTATTTCTTGGGCTTCGGTATTTTATCTCCATGATTGAAAGTTCTCATTTTTTGACAGATTTTCCAGAATAAGAAAGTTATCCTGATATTGACTCTTTCTCTGCTTTCAAGCCATGGCTGCATGCAATTTTGCTTGGAGTATACTTTTCCAGTAATGGATTCAAGCAAATATCATTTCAGCCAAGGTCATAATTTTGGACTGAGCGAGGTAACAGATCTGTTTATGTCCAGTTCCAACAAAAGCTCTTACAAAGATAGCAGTTTCTGGTGAATATTAGCAAAGCCAGTTGACCTTATCTTACAAGTTCACCCAGATCTTGCGGCTTTATCTGGAGTTCTTGGTACATGAGGAAATCTTTCACTTCACACTCCCAGTTAAAAATAAGATCCAGGTCCTGAATGGACATTTTGAGAGCTCTTCCAGAAGTAACAATCAGTAACAATTTCAAGCTCAACTCTTCACTGAAGCTTTATAAAAGCACTTTAGAGAAGAAATTAATATAATTACCCCTATATCCCCACAAGAAATCCACTCTTTGTCATAGAATCATAGATCCATAGCATCACAGAATTATAGAACCACAGAATGTTTTGGGTTGGAAGAGACCTTAAAGAGTGTCTAGTTCCAACCTGCCCTGCAGTGTTTGTCCTACTAGACCAGGTTGCTTAAAGCCCTGGAGGAGCTGTGATAGAGGGAAGATCAGTGGTATTTATCTCTTCCGTCTCAAGTTTTGTCTGAAGACCTCCAACAGAAGTCATCATCATAAAATCTCTTTTGTTACTTCAGTATTCTCAGTTTTACCAAGTTTTCTAATTAAAGGTAATTAGCTGAGTATTTCTAGTCATAATGTAAGCCTTACTGTGGGCTTTGGAGAGCCAGCCATACATTTGCTTTCTGCTACAGCCAGAACTCATTCAATATGCTGCCAGTGATTGTGTTTTTCTATATTCGTGAGCTCTGTGGATTATTTTCTATTGATGCCCACATTTCTTGAGGTGCTTTACCCAAAACTGGACAGATGTCAAAATCTATACAGCATTTGCCTTTCCAAATCACATGAAATTACTGAGTTTTGTTGACCTTCTAATTCACTAATATCCAAGATCTATTCTATAGAAATGCTACCTAAACAGTTATTTTTCAGCCTCAATTTATTTATATTGAAATTCCTTCCTAGTTACCTTCCAGTTGTCTTGCTAAATTACAGTCCTTTTGTTACTCCAGTTCTAGCACCCATCCAGACCCTCCCTCTGACATGCTTGCCGCTCCACTTAGTTTGGATATAATCTCCAGATTTTCACAAGATCATTAATGAAAACCTGCAGTATCACTGGATCATGAACAAACACTAGCAGAACTCCAGAATCACCACATAACTTGCCCACAAACCACTCACATCACATAAAAATACAGCTTTCCAAACAGCTTTGTAACTCCTCTCTGTTTCATCCATTCTGTGATCCCCCAGCTTGTTCATGTGGTTTTTCTGTGATACACCACAAAGAAAAAAAAAAACCCAAAACCTTTGTTAAAAATGAAGTTATATGATGTGTATACTTCTCCCTAACCAAAAAGGGAAACTGTGCTATCATCTTCCTGAAATGACTGAGTTGACATGGCTTGTCTCTAACAAATGCTAACTGGCTGTTAGCTCATCTTTTTGTTTTCTTCCATGTATTTACAGCTCATTTGTTGGCTGCTTTCTTCCAGTAATTTGTCTTCCTCCCCTTTTAATAATGATACACACTTTGTTTGCCCTTCTGCTGTCATTTACATATGGTTTTTTTTCTGTGAATAATTCCTTCCTACAATATTTTTTGTGAGTTTCTTCTATGCAATTTTTGTCAGATGTTGTAATTTGTCACATCTAGACAAGAAAAGACATTGTATGACTTGGAGCATGTTCTCTGTTGAATCTATTTCTGCATGATTTTGAATAAGTAACCTTAATAGAGCAGGCATCACAAAGCTGATTTGCCAGGATCGTTCTGATTTTCCTGATATTTTTATACGCCGGCTGAAACAGAGGCATTTAAAAAGAATGATCTTTTAAGCCACAAGCATAATACTTCTAGATCATGTTCAAGCATAGCTACAACTCTTCGATTATTCTGGTATACTTCAGTTCTTTCAGTGCCTGAAATAAAGAAGGCAATTATTTTTTTTTGTTAGGAAAATGCAGAACTTACAATATTTTTCTTCAAACATTTCATTAATTTCTAGGGAGAGAAAAAGAAATCCAGTAAGTTATAGTAAAGCACTCCTCCTTTGACAGTGGAAGTTATCATTTCACCCCCAATGTTACTTTTATCGTTTAAAAACTTGTTCTTGGCCAGTTTTCAAGTATTTATAGCCCTCATATAAAGTCTCTTTATAAGTGCTCTCAAGGAAATAGCCAGTCTTGCGAACTCTTGCACATGTGCTGAACTCTGCAATGTGAGGTAGTTAAGCATGGGAATGTTAGGAACAGCAGAGCCTCGATGTAGGAAGACTACATCTTAAATCATACTGGCAGACCAAAGCAACTGATGGGAGTTTCACAGACATATGTGAATATCTGTGCAGAACTGGAATCTTTACAAGACGAGAAGAAAGGGAGATAATGCAAGGCAATGTGGAAGAAGTCCAGCATAAAGCTGGGAGGCTGAACAGAGTAACTTGGCAAATTAGTTCAAGCAGTCCCTAGTAAAATTGCTGTTCCTTTTCTTAATGGTCTTAAGTAAGACTGTCGCCTTTTGGCTTCATGAGGCATTTGGCATACAGCAAACTCCATTTCTCATAGGCCACTGAGGATTTTGAAAGTAACATTCAGGGTAGTCACATCCGTGAACTGAGAAAAAAATTAAGTAAATTACATGCATTTCTCTGGTTATGCCTCAGCTCCCTGGGCTTGAGGAAAGTGGAGCTGGGTGCCTGGGCTCTTCCTCTCTCAGAGGTCTCAGTGAACTCACTGCTGCATTCAGCACTGGAGCATCAGGTCCACATGGCTGACCATGACTCCACCATTTGAGGGAATCTGATCTTTCCTGGCATACACATCATGCAGTTTGCCACCCCGTTAACCTTGCCGTGGCTGCTGGCTGTGCCCACATCCATTGATCCATGCGTTGTTGACTTTCCCCAGACAGCTGCTATCCTTTTCTGGGACGTAGCGCAGCTTGGCACAAGCATTATGTGAAGGGTGGCCACCCTGTCCTGTTTGTCCTGTGGGTGTCTAAGCAACTGAGCATAATTCTATGGTTTACTTCAGGGGTCCCCAGCTCAGTGACAAGTGAGACTTCAGCGTAAGAGCTTTGGACATCATTTTCCTGCTCCTCTACACCTTCACACCTTCTCATATGCTTCCATCTGTGATCTACACACCCCCTTCTCTACTGCAACTCGTACCCATGCCCCCTTACCCTACACCTTTGTGTCCCCTCCTGCTGCAGCCCTCTCTCCCTACCTCCTTGCTGCCTCCCCCCCAGCCTCCCTGCCTCTTCATGGGTCGCCTCTGAGGATATGGTCATGCAATGCAACCCAGCTGCAGGCTGGGAAGCAGCACAGGTATCTCCAGCTTGCTAAGCTGAGCAGGACAGCCCCTGAGTCAGCCTGAGACATACCTCCTCTTGACAACCTGTCAGCCTATGAGACATGCTGCCACTCAGCTGCTAGCAAACCATTTGAGGACCAGATGTTGTGCAGGTCTGGTTTAATTTGGTCTGAGATGTGTTGCAAGCTTTACTTTTCTGTCTATTTTTCAAGTGCTTCCTTGTCTTGCTCTGTGATTTTTATATTTCAGTTGCTATTTTAACCCTTCATCTACCTGTGCCTGTTCTGCAGTACACTGTAGACTGGTGCAAACACTCTTATCGAACCATTTTCCAGCCTATCAGAAAATGGTGCATGCTGCTGGTTTCCTTTCTGCTAGTTTAATGCCACTGTGTAATGAATTTACAGCCTTTACTTTCTAACAGATGTGTCAGAGCAAAAGCAATTCCTGCAATTTTTTAAAGGCAACTTATTTATGTAGAAGACTAAGGCTCCCCAGAGACTTGAGAGAATGGAAGTGAGAAAAAGGAGTTAGCTGTTTAAGACCAAGGTGTTTAAGATGTGTAAATAACTTGAGACCAGAATGAAAAACTCCCTTAGGTATTTACACCTCCCTATCTAGCATCACTTACAAAAGCTCCAGTAGATTTTTAATCTCACTAGACATTCATTTTTAGGTATTAACCATCATTTTTAAACACTTCACTTGTAAATGAACCCAGGATACCTTTGGAAATGTTTTCCTTGCACATTTTTTTGCCCAATGTTTGAGGAATGAATTTTTTTTTCCCCAGTTTGTGGCCTCCACAGATGTTTAAAATTTCTTTAGTGTTTTTTAATGTTAGAAGACGGACAAGTCCGATAACAGCAGATTCTAACCTAATTATTAAATGCTAACCTCTTCAGATTAAATAACCTCACCTGATGTCATTAAAAATGCCCCAGGAGCCCTGATGTGCTTTCCTCACGTTTGGAACACATGTTTAAGGCATAAAACAGTGCGGCTCTTCCCACCCCAGCCACCCTGCACAGAGTAGTCAGACAAGAAGTCTCTGTGCCATTAACTCATTTCTGACAATAGCCCCTGCCACACAGACTCCAAACCATCTGCAGCTGACTGGGACCCGAAGGTATCAGTGCAGAAAGGCAAATTGTGAAACACAGTAAAGCAACCCCATTTACCAGCACTTAGCACAGAAAATCAGGGATGTTTTCCATCCTTCTGCCAACAATCCCATACCAAGTTGTGCTGCATCCCTGAACAGCTGACCTTCCTCTGAGATTTTGGAAGTCTGCAATGTCAAGAGTGCTTGGTCTTTATGACCATTGAGCCATTTGTGACTGTTGAGTCATTTGTGACTGTTGATCCATTTATTCATGTGCCTTTGCTCTGATTTGCGTGTCTCACTCTGATATGAACAATTTAGCCTATTACTTCCCCCCACCCCAGGAAATGATACATCCATAGACTGACATTTAATGGTACATTCACCCGAAGAACAGATGAGATGTCTGAAGCTATTAGAGATATTTTCATTTCTAATAGCATTTGGGATATTGGGAAGGGATGACACATCCATCAGCTAAGTCAAACTGCTGAATTTTCCTGATGTAGTATAGACTTCTATTATAGCCTCATTGATAGTGTTCAGTAATCTCTCAATGAAGTGTGCCGTACACAGTAATTGATGTGTGACCTTTCTTTATGGCGAAAATGAAGCTGGCTGTGCAGGTCTGCACACCAAGGTCTGTGGTTTAGCTACACTAGCTCTGATTTCCCTCATGCATGCAAAGAGGAATGCCTATGATTGAAGAAGGCAAGAAGATCTTGTAGGTAAGGTGTCTTTTTCTTGAAGGTGAGCAGTATCTGAGTTTAAAAAATTAACTTCCTCCCTTAGGTAAGCACCCCTTAATGGACTTGCATCCTGCTATAGCTCTTTGGTTTGCTCTAGGTTGCTTTCCCACCACACAGCAGAATCACTGCCCTCCTCCTCCTGTCAGCTGCACCAAGGTGATAGAGGAAGGCTGCATCTCCCTCTATCACTATGCATGGCTGAGTGCATGATGGTGTCAGACAGGCCTCGATGAGGATTTTGTGACTGCCCGTTTTATTCTTATGCACCTTGCTTCTGTACTAAGAGCATAAGGCATGCATCACCTACCTCTGAATTGTCAGGACCAGTATTAACCTTGACAAGCTACAAAGCTACATTTGAATTGCTTCACAGGGGTTTACTCCATGTTGCTATTTTTACCAGGGATGGCTCTTGCCTGGTTTTCACTCAAAAAGAGTGTTGTAAACTTCAGGCATCGTAGCTGAGATGAGGACTGTAACAGAAACGTGCTTTTTGAACAAATGTTCACGAGATTAGACGTCAGTGCAAAAATTGCTGCAGAAGTGTTGTCTGGCTGTCTGACAGATAAACTGATCATTTTTTATCATTGCAGCAAAATTACCATATAAGGTTACTTCAAAGTTGTGTACTACATCTAACTTTCTATTTAAGTAACAAGGAGATAGGGAGAGGAAAGCTGGAGGGTGGGGAGCAGAACCAAGACTGGCTGTGCTAACATGCTTTATGATGTTTGTATTTTGCTTTTGAAAGAGGAATCAAGTGGGGTTTTTTTCTCTTTTTCGGAGAGAGGCAAGACAATACTTCTTTTTAAAGCACCTAAGGCCATGATCAACTTCTGTTCACAGGCATAGACACACCATTTTCTTTGCATTCAACAGGAACTGCTCATACATCTTAAGATAGCCCCTAGGCTGTACAAGTTTGAAAACTTCCCAGCCATGGAGTGAATATTTCTCTCCTCTCAGTTTTTATCGTTCACTGACTATCCTCCAGATACATCCTTTTTTAATTTGAAAGCCTTGAGAAAAAGCTTGGGAGCAATCCATATTTCTGGAATTCATTGATAACTTTCTTCTCCAAATGAGAGAGGAACCAACCAGAAGTGCAATGCTGGACCTTGTTCTCACCAACAAGGAAAGACTAGAGGTGAATGTGAAGCTCAAGGGCAGCCTTGGCTGCAGTGAATGGTGGATTTCAGTGTCACTGCTTTGGTAGATAAGGGAAGAGCAACGGACATCATGTAACTGGACTTGTGAAAAGTGTTTAGCACTGTCCCACATGACATCCTTGTGTCTAAACTGGAGAGACATAGTTTTGACCAGCAGCTGGATAAGGAATTAGCTGGATGGTTGCCCTCAAAGGCTCGATATCCAAGTCAGTACTGGCACTGATGCTGTTTAACATCTTTGTTGGCAACATGGACAGCAGGATGTCCTCAGTTTTCTGCACATCTCAGATCCTATTCTGAGGTGTGGAATTCTTTCTATATACATACAAGTTTGGATGTCATATAGTCCATAGGTGCTGGAGGTGACTGGAAGTGACTAAGGAATGGGTGTTGCCTTGATAAATTTCTCAAAACAGGATAATCATTGTCTCATTAATATGCTCTGTGGCTAGTATGAGTCTGTACAAGTCTGCACTTCTGTGGGATTGAAGTCATAGACTAGATTTTCAATCTTACTACAATAATGTGTGTTTCAATGTGCTTTAGTACTTCCAAAAGTTTGCCATCATTTCCTAGTTGGGCAATGTTTTCTTATTCTCTTGCTATCTATATGACAGTATAATAAATAGTCCATTGGAAGTATACAAAGGAAATTCTAGACTTAAAATATGGAATATTTTTTATTTAAGGGACCATTTGAATTTTGTCTTAGGAGTTGTGATGTTTTGCAAATCTCTTGCTCATATTTATAAGTCTGAGTAATACACAAAAAGTATTCAGTGTCTAGAAACTACAAGCAGATAGTCATATGTAAGAATATGAATAAGAAACCTAGTAGAGTATTTCCATTTTGTCCAAATCTGGCAATAAGTTACTTCTTGTGGAAGATGGTGTGAACTGAAGTTTTTCATTTTTGTGAAGAAGCAGACACAACTCAGTCAGTGACAAAATAAACCTCCCACAGGTTTTTCTTTCAGGCTGTCTTCACTAGCTGCAAAAAACCTAAATAGACATGGAGCTGAGAATCTTGGTTCCTCATCAAGGCCCCCTCTTACCTTTTCTACAGTAATATCAATTGGGATTCTGGATTCAAAGAGCCTATTAACACCTAACAATGGCCCTTGTACTGCAGGAATGAGACCCTAGTCATGCCTAAGTGTGTTCAATAAACATGCATCAGTTCGGGCACTTTATTTTTTACAGTAAAAATTTTGTCAAGAATGAATACAGATCTGCCTCAGACATAAGAATCTATGGAGTAAGCACTGGAAAGACTCTATGCCAAATGTTTTCATATTTGTTTTAAAGCCACAGGCATTCTTTTGTGGTGTCCACTAGCAGATGGCATTGCAGTCTTTACGTAAAGTTACAATACTTATAGAAGTAAATAAGTGCACAGTCCACTGCCTTTGAGGGAGGCATTTTTCTAACCCAGGCAAGCAGAAAGTTGCTTAGGGCCTAGCACAGGAATAAGGATTTTCTTTAGATAGCTATGCCATGAATAATATGACAGTGGATAACTTTATTATTCTCATATATAATTTCTTTATTCTTCTTTTGTCAATTCTGTTGATATCAGCAAATATACAAATTATGCTTTTTATCAGTCTGTTATTACCATTTGTATTTTTTTCAGTATCTTCTTGTTCTTCTATTAAAAGATAGAGCTAAAAAAAAGGAGCTCCTGACCTTTGTGGAATGTAGGCTCCTATCTGCATGTCTGCAAGGACTAACAAATGACTACTTTAAAAGCTTCTTTTTTATTGTTGTAAAGGCAAACATCAGCCATGCTTGATGTGGATATTACATCAAACATTGATCCCAGTGGGAGATGGGTGTCAACTGGAAGTAGCTCTATGAGTCTCTTGCTCTATATTAATTTATTTGAATACTGCCTAGAAGAGCATTATCAGTGTTATTTAACTGAACAAGGTCTATTTAGCTTGCGTTTCATCTTAGACGTGTAGGAAAGAGTTGTCTCTCTAATTGGTTAATGTACAAACATGCATTTCACACACTGTCAGCATTTCTTAGAATATAAAACTACTTCAAAAACATTAGGGATCCTGAGCTGGAAGAGGTAATAAAAAAGATTCTGCAAAATTTAATATATATCTTCTTACTGGCATGGACTGATCCTTGTAAAAGCAGGCCATTTTCCTTCAAAGTTTGGATTTTTAACTTCTCACAGCTTCTTTGAGAGCCGTTTACTCATTGAGCCATACTCCTACACTCAATGCCTACCAATGCCAATGACTTTTAGAATCAGTCATCTGGTGGGTGCCATGAAATGTATATTCATGGCAAGAATTTTCATGTGGCACAGGAAAGTAGATACCTAGCTATGGCTTCTGTCTCCAATGGCTGGGCTTCTTTTTAAGGTCATCTTT
Organism: Forpus xanthops; assembly: GCA_032466535.1. NCBI lineage: Eukaryota > Metazoa > Chordata > Aves > Psittaciformes > Psittacidae > Forpus > Forpus xanthops. Next base: position 32,963 of record JASSUY010019206.1, on the reverse strand, counting down.
AGCCACAGTCAAAAGGCTGCTTCATCTTGTTGACAGGCCTCTAGGTAGCTACCTGTTCATTTTAGGTGGTGACTCAAAAGTGACCAGTTTTGATGATGTCATTATATTCTAGCTAGCTAGAGAAGTCAGTTTAACCTAACCTAAAGGTTAAATACAGTTAAAGTCAACCTTAAAGAATTAGGAACCCAATTTCCACTGAGAAATCCCTAGAAGACGAAGATCTGCTTACTTTCCTTCTGGTCTTTACACTGGTTACAGTGGTCTTTGATTAAGGCCCTGGATGAATTTTATGTTAACAGCAAGTACATGCTGAGTAAACTCTTGTATGGCAGAAGGTCAAGGAGCTCATAACTTGAAAAGCTGAAACTCATGTTTTTGTCTGAATCAAAAGGAGTACTAACTTCCCCAGACAGCACTGCTGGATTTGAACTCTGGCTCTGGAAAGTCCAGCTACAGACCATACAAACCCTCCCCAGGCTGAACTGTACATCACCTATCCACCTACAATAAGCTGGTGAGGTTTCACCTGCAGTTTTTCTTAAGCTGTCTGTGCCTCTGCCTGCCTACAGGAGCATTCAACATTCAAACTATCTGGTTTTGGTGTCAGCAGTAATATCTTGCTGAGGGCTACCTCAGCTGGCATGAGCATCCTTAGCATCCTTCCTTAGCTATTGCAGTCCATGTTAAGCCTATGGTGCAAACCCTTCAGCCAGCTCCAGTTAAATCTGCATAAAAGTCAGTATTACTGCCAGCTGTAGTGTAGGTATATCCCAAGGTTTCCAAACATATGCCACCCTGTATACTTTGTGCTTGTTTCTTGGCAGTGTTTCACTATAAAAGTACAATGATCCCCTCCTTCCTTCTTATAATCTTTTCTTCAGTCAAGTTAATCTCCAAAGACTTTGTCTCTAAAGGGCAGCCTAATTTATTTACCAGCTAGATCAAGATACAGGGGAAAAGAAGAGGCTAGAAACAAGTATATATTAGATTAATAGAATCACAGAATAGTTAGGGTTGAAAAGGACCTTAAGACAGAAGATCATCTTGTTCAAACCCCCCTTCTACAGGCAAGAACACTATACACAAAATCATGTCACCTAAGACTCTGTTCTGCCTGGCCTTGAACACTGATAGGGATGGCGCATTCACAGCTTCCTTGGGCAGCTCATTCTAGTGCCTCACCACCTTCACAGTAAAGAATTTCTTCTTCACATCCAATCTAAACTTCCCCTGTTTAAGTTTTAACTCTTTACTTCTTATCCTATCACTACAGTCCCTAACGAATAGTTCATTCCCAGCATTCCTATAGGCCCCCTTCAGATACCAGGAGTCTGCTATGAGATCTCCATGTAAACTTCTCCAGGCTGAACAGCCCCAACTTTCTCATCCTATCTTCATACTGGAGGTGCTTCTGCCCCTGATCATCCTCATGGCCCTCTGCTGGCTTTCTTGATCTGGTCCCTACCTTCCTGGACAACATCTCTGTATTCTTTCCAGGCTGCCTGTCCTCGCTTCAATCTTTTCTAAGCTTCTTTTTTCCCCTCTAAGTAGCTACTCACCTCTCCACTTGCCTGGACTGTCTTTCCTGAAGAGCCTGTAACCTTCCCTCCCAACACTGCAGTTATAGGAGACATTCCACCATATTTCTCTGATGGCAATGATAGATCCCTGTAGACATGCACACATCTCTAATTCTTCGCTTATTCCCCATACTATGGGTGTTTGTATAGAGGCATCCGGGCCTGGGGAGATAGGGAGAAACAGGAGGGATTTGCCTGCATGCAGCATCCCTAACTTGTTTTCCACCATCTCAGTGTTTAGGTGATGTGGTTTTTATCAACACTGCTTCAACCAAAGGGAACGATAAAAGGTAAATGAAAACATAATTCACAAATCAGAGCTAGCCTACAACCAGCCTGCACAAACATATGTCAAGAGCTGTGGCTAGGGGAGCTCAGACCAGCTCCTCAAGCAAAATGGCTCCTGCACCTACCATTCATGGTTAGAAAGCAAAGGACAGATCAGAGTTCCCCTAAATGGAAATAACAGATGGCATATTATGCCTCAACATAAGGACTGTTCAGGTCCATTCTCACCTTACCATCAGTCTTTTCCAGAAGAGGAAAAAAAAGTCTATTCTTGGATTTGAAAGGGATAATTGCACCAGATTTCATTACGGTCCTTCTGTGGCGGCTTCCTTTGAAGCTGGGCAAATAAACACTGTCTACAGGGACTCTGTCTAAACTCTTTACACTCATTTGTTCAAAAGGAAAATGTGAGCTGGCAGCCAGCCAAGCTTCCCCCATCTTCTTTCTTCTTGCTCTCTGACCCCCGAGAGATGCCGTGGATGTGTACATACTGCACGTGGGCTTTTCCTCACAGCATTTTGAGCATCTCGCGAGCTGAGCTACTGCTAGAGAGAGTGCCTAGGCCTTCAGCTAATGTCAGGATGGTTTTACATCTTACAGCTACTCTATCTATTCAAAATTTACCTTTCCTTTTCTAATTGCATGTCAGAAAAGCCCATACATTCCAATGTGTGTGTGCATGTCGCCTTCAAAGGCAATTTGCACAGGTTCTGTTTCCTGTCATCTGCTTTACCTGTAGATCTAGGCATAAATTCCTAACACAGGTCCACTTGATTAATGCGGAAGAGTCACTGAACAGGCAGAGGGAGGAAAACCAGGCCATCAATAAAAATAATAACAACTCAGAAGAACTTTTTATGTCCTCTGCAAATCAGTGACACTGTTCTTTTGGATGTCAGACAAAAACGTGTTACCGTTTACAAGATAAGCTTGGAGAACAGCTAAAAAACAAGCAGAAATTTCTTAGCTATCTTCTTGTCAATTAAAAGCATCACTGAGACCATTGTTACCAGCATATCTAGTAAGCTTGCTGCATGCAAATAGCACTTGGTTTATTTCACAAGGCTCCTGATAAACACAGTGATTGTTTGAATTGCTGTTAGCCTGAAACATGCTACAGAAGTATGGGGATCACTCAGGAAACAAAAACTTAGGGAAATATGTGTGAAATGTAATCCTGTTACCATTTGCCACATACTGAACACGTGTCATCAGTACAGGAAATGAATAAGCTATAGAGCAGGACTATGCTCTGGACCTAGGAGAATGTATATGAATTTTCACTGAGCTAACCTCATAATCTAGACAAGCTTTCACAATGTGTAGACACTGCTCTCCTTATCCTGGCAGTACCACCCACATTTTTTTCCTTCCTTCATGTTTATTATTGTGCTTAATTGGCCAAAATGATTGACATGTTTCTGCTTCAGTACCAGTTCTCCTGGGTAGAGGGTTGGGGCTTAAGAAGGGGATTAGAAATAGACCTTACCTGATGTTAATGGCTTCCTGCCTAGCACAAAGCAAGCAAGGCTGAAAACAATAATACTGCATTTTTTTCAGTGTAATCATTCGTGTTCCTTCAATCCCCCAAATTAGGTTTGTTTCTTGTATTTCCATTTTCTGTGCAGCATTAAATCATCAGCATTAATGTTTGCTGTGATGCAGTTGATTCATTATTTAATGGAGGACTTCTTTTTCCTCCACTCATATCTAGGAAACCATTTTTACATGAAACTGTTAGTTTCTGAAGATGCAACTGACACAAGCACATGGAGCACAAAGCACAAAGCAGATGGGGTTGTCACCTGTGAAGAGGCTGCAAATAAGTTTTATTTCCCTCAAGTAATCTTCTGTCTATATGCTGCTATCATGAAAACGTCCATTTTCTGGCTCAAAGCTTAAGCCAAAAGAGCCTGCTGCCAAGTGATTACCTGCCTGTTCTGGCATTCACTGCTTGCTTTCTGTCTCAGAGCCGTACGTTCCTGGAAATGGGACAGAAAGTTCACAGGTTGGGATTATCCAGGTGTGGCTGACAAAACCAACACTGTGGTGATGCTTCATATCATCAATATTTCTCCTTAGCAATTAGAGGTGCACCACTCTGAATTCTTAAAGGAAAAACTCCAACAGCACTACATGGCATACTTGCAATAGTAAATGTGCAGATGGTTAGAGTCATTCTCCAGCTGAGGGTGGATAAACTACTTGACTCCACAGGGCTTGAAACATAGAACTCAAAGCAACCAAAGGTATCTGTGTCTGCTACAGTCATCTGTAAAACTACTGTCCTGGTACTGCTAATATTTCCTGCACACACTACAGGTGTGTACAGGACTATGTGCATGGAGGTGAAGGTCTGCTGTTTGTAAAGCTGCCATAAATCTTCTGAAATCACTCAATGACTGCAAGCTAGATGTTTTTTCATGATTTTGTGAATCTTTCTTGTGTTTGAAACTCAAGTGCAATTCTCTTTGGCTGTCCTGAGTCTGCACACACCATGTGCCAAGCAGCAAGGCGCCCTGGGAAGTTTGCATTTGGTTTTGTTTAATGGCACACGGCACTTTCCTGGCACAGAAACATCAAAACACTCAGGAAGGAGTTTGAAGTCTTTAGTCTTTATTTTTTTCTGAGGGCCAGAGTGCCAAAATCACCTCCAAGGCAGGGCTCTGCCCCCCAGCCTCTCTCCTTGGTCTTTCCTCTGGCTGTCACAGAGCTCTCAGACAATAATCAGAGCCTCCACTTACCTCACCCTTCAGTCCAGACACCCAGCTATAGATAAGAGCTTTGACCTTTGTGTTCAGAGCCTGAGGTGGCTATATAGTAATAATACCTCTTTAGAGAAGGTAAACTGTAGGCAGGGTAATCCCTGCCCCTCCTCATTGGTGAGCTGCAGCCTGAGAGCTCTGTGAAATGAGCATCATCCCTCCTAAAGGAAGAAAATTTGGCTGAAGAAATTCAGATTGTCCCCTTCCCTTGTTGTAGTTTTCTTTGCTTACTGTTGTAGTTTTCTTTGCTGACTTTTTTCCTGTGCTATCATGAAAATTGGTCACGGATCCTACATACTAAGACAGAACTCTTACGGCAGCCAGACATTTAATCTGACTCAGGATGGCATATATTTGCACTGTCTTCTGTTTAAACTGTGCTTTGTCATTTGTGATGAATAGCTCTAATGGCCCATTTTCAAATCTGCAGATCAACCATACTGTTGAGTTTTGGTGTTCCAGAAAGGTAGGGTAAGGATTACTGAGGCTTTAGAGAGTTAGAGAGGAGATTAAGTGTAACCCGCACTGAAAGTATAGCAGAAACAAAACAAAGCACCAAACAAAAAAACGTTGAAGCCTTAAAGCAAACTTACTGGGGAAAAAAAATGCTGGATTTTTTTTTTTTTCCATTTTGTGAGACATCAAGGCTTAAAAAGAATGCATTTTAAGATTATAAATATTACTCCTCATTGGCAGCAAAACTAGAAACTCTCCAGGAAACTTCTGTGGCCCAGACTGTGCAAAACACTCCAATGAGCGTTACCAAGAGACCTCAAAGTACCTGATCAATTTAAAACTTGTTTGTTGTGACTGAGCTTTTGTGTCACTTGATATGTCACACCTGATACCCATTTCTTTTTGCTGTGGTCTCTATATTAACATTCAGGTTGCAAGCAGGGGGAGTAGAGGTAGAGATGAATGCGAACAGCCAGGAGTCCCAACCTTTGAAATGACCCTCCCAAGAGCTTTAAGTGAAAACATATGTAGATTCTTTAAAAAATGGAAATAAATCATTCGCATTTGTTCTAGAATTCTTACCCTTTCTATTCAGTTTTGCTTCCAGCCAAGAAACTGCCTGCATTCCTAGTCTAAACACATCCCCCTTGTCCTTAATTTTTCATCCTTAAACACGCTTTCCATAGCGTGTAATCCAACTGGGGCAGGTCTAGATGATTGCCTTTCCATGTTGTTATAAATGGAGGCCCTTACTGCAGAAAGAGGGAAGAAATCTCTGAGTATGCCCAAGTAAAACATGAAAAAAAACAAGACCCAAAACACATTTCAATGTCTCCACAGTTTGTCTACGCCTTCTCTGATTCCACAGCACTTGGCTGAAACAATAAACAGATGCAGGCACATCTAGTTTATTTGCTGCAGTCCTGCACGTGCCCGGAGGAGATGTGTTTTGTGAAGGCTGTGAGTAGCCCCTCTGTCTCTCTGCATTTTGAGATGGGTGGAAGTGCTTACAGAACTTGCCAAAACAAGAACTGGGGTTTGCAGATTTACCTTCAGTTCTTCCTGGGTAATGCTAATAATAATGCAGCTTTCTTCTGTGTTTTATTGGGAACCTGCATACAATAGAGTTTCACAATGGATAGAGCCTTGGGTGGCATGGTTTAGTGTGAGGTGTCCCTGCCCATGGCAGGGGGGTTGGAACTGGATGATCTTAAGGTCCTTTCCAACCCTGACTATTCTCTGATGCTATGATTCTATAATCTGTGACAGAGATGTCCAAATTAACAAGGCATTTCCTATAACTCAGGAACAGCTGATAAATGACCCTTGTAGCTGAAGTTAAGGGAGAATAGAATGAGGAGCCTTCATTTGTCTGCTGCAAAGAATCAACTTTACTCATTGACCATTATTTGATCGGAATGGAGTTCTGGCTAAGCTTTGCAAAAGTTGTGCAGCAGAACTTCTTAACAGCTTGCCACTTGCCAATGATAGCTGCTATTTGCAGTTAGATAACTAGAGTGTCTGTAACATTCAAGGAATTATCTGTAGTAAGTACAGAAAAGTCCAAATGATACTGACAACTCTGAGACAGCTATATCTGCTTATTTTAGGTAAAACTGAGAAGCTTTCAAAGACCACTGTTCTTTGTGCTTCTTTACTTCTGGTCACCTAAACACAGAGGTACCAAAATAGAGATTGGCAGTATAAACAAAAAGGGAGGTTTGTGGCATTTCAGGTTTGACTGGAAGCAGGATCAATTCTGTCATAAATCTTTTCACAGAACTCTCAGAATTGGATATCTATAACAATTTCAAGTCTCTCTGTTTCAAAAAGGACCCTTACCTTGGATCTACTTATCTTCAGTTGAACAGATTCTCTCTATTGTTTTTAGAACCACTTACTAGTTTATCCTTTTTAAACGTAATTGCTGCCACAGAAGATGGTCTTGTGAAACAATGTGAGTGAAGAGGTCCAGGACCCATTCCAAATCGTTACTCACTTCAGATGCTCTTTTTACAAAATCATTAAATGTACACATTGTAGGCTCACAAATCCCCTGAGGAAAACAATGCCAGTCAATGCTCAGTAACTAGAGCCTGCTAGGAAAACAAACCGTGTTCTTCAAGGAGCATGACACAAGGAGCCAGAGGCTCTTTTCAGGAGAGACATAGGAGGAACAGATTCAAACTTACCCAAAGCCTGCCTCTTCAGCTCTTTCACTTACTCAGGAGAACCACAATAGCATGTCTTCATGTATATTTGCTGTGCACTTTGAAAGCACTTCCTAACTCCTGTACATGACTGAAGAATCCTGTGACCAATGTCATCTAAGTGTCAATTGCATAAAATTGAGGTTATTCTATTGTTCATTTCCTAATTTAAGCTTTCTCTCATATTTATTTTCTCACTTTGATTCCTGGGTTTACACCGGCAGGTTTACAGAGATTGATTTTCCCCCAGCCATTTCTCATCTCTTTGTCCTGTCCCACCCTATCTTCACTATGATTTTGCCTTTCTGTTGCTCTGCTTCTATGAAAATCACACAGCATGTAGTTACACAGCATATTTCTAATACTTAACAGGCACACCTTCAGCGAAGGAATTTACCTTCTATATTTTGGATTACTTTTATGCTTGCTTGCTTCTCATATGTCTTATGGCTTTCTTAGAAAAAAGACAAAGCATCCACAATATCCAGTTTGGTACATGGTGTAAAAACATGTGGTATAATCAGAGTTTAAAGGATGCAGTGTTTTAAATTGAGTATTTTTTTAACCAGAAAATTTACCATCCATCATGATGTCTATGGACAGCTGTAGACGTTATGTTAGGTCTGTTAGCAACATAGACATTCAGCAAGGCAGAGGTCATCTCTCTCTCACACTTTTCAGACATAAAACTATATTTGAGATACAGCTTATATTTGATGTCCCTGTTTGCACTGTGCTCTCAAAATTTTCAGTGCAAACAGGAGTTACAATAGGCACCTTTCTCTATATGCAGCTCCTCTTTTTACCCGAACATGCTGCTAAGAAACCAAACAGCCGCTCCCTGCCCCATGAAAGGGGAAAAGACTGTTCAAGTAGCCCATGGTGTGTGAGAGCAAACATGAATGACTCACCAGCTGGTGTGGGTGTGCTGTGGCAGAGAGGATGTAATCCCTCTTTGACACTGGGTGATGGATTTGAGAAGGGCAGACCTTTGTAGATCCCCAGGTCATTTTACAAACAAGCAGGGCAGTTTGCACCCCACCTGTGCAAGCTAAACATGCTTACACTGTAAATGTGCTGAAAGCCAGGAGGCTTTTGCTTATATCCCAGCACTGATCTGGTTTCCTTTCACCAGTGTCTATTAAACTAGCACAGCCCCCACTGCAGGAACTGCTGAAAAGCAGCAAAAGAAAGTGAATGCCAGAGGAAAGACTGGGTTTTCATTAAGCTGATCTAACATCAATGACATGATGCAGGGCAGGACCCAGTATGCCATGCTTACAACCCACTAATCAAAACTACATGAATGAGGTGATGTGCTCAGCTAGAATAGTCCCTTTGGCCACTGTAACCCCATCTCTACCAGTGTAAGAAGAAGGAGAGTGAAAAATCAGATCCAGTGATCAATATTTAAACCAGTTTGCTTATCCAAAAAGACAATAAGGAAAAACTCGGGTAATGAAAAGGTGGAGAGCAAACAGAAACTTAGAACACATGGACATGAACAGAATATTTTCCAGTCTGTCTTTCTCTCTGTTGGTGGTGGGTGTTCCCAGTTTTCGTTCTGATGTGCAAACAGAAAACTTACCACCTCCAGCTCCACAGTCGCCTCGTGCTCTTTTCAGTGTCCTGGTCCCAGGAATGCTGAGCTGCTTCAGAACAAAACCTTCTGGTTCTTTCAGGGCACCATTGGAGTGGACTGAAGGTGGCTCCTCAGGGAAAGGCAATGTCATGGGACGATTTTTAAAGACAGTGTTCAAGCCAGTATTAAAGTGCCCTTAATGACAGAGTCTGAGCTCAACATTTGAGAAACTGGCTGATGACAGTGATGTCCAGTGCTTGCTTTCCAACCCAGGTGGAACTGTGGAAAGATGAGTGAAAAATCAGAGAAATACAGTAGAATGATATATAGAGGGAAACTCCAAAGAAACAAACCAAACAATGCATCCAATAAACAAAACACAAAACAAGCAAGCAAAAAAACCCCAACAACATGAACCAGAGGAATGTCTCTGAAATCTGAATGACTGCAAATGTGATCTTGTTAGAAATGAAAAGGTATGATTCTGAATTGTTTGGAAGGGAAACTAAAGAAAATCTTAAAGACTTTCTAAAGTTTCTTTCATTTCAAAAAATGACCAATAAATCCTAAAGGAACAAAACAGTTTTCTTTCCATTTCATTCCATTTGCTAACCATAGCTTTCTTTGCCCTTTCATTTACCTAAGCCTTGTCTTTACAAACCCAATTTACTGGATTAACCTTGCTGCTCAGATAGCAAAGTTTAACTCTGAGATAAGCCCCACAAGGGGCTTTGTGTGAAAAATGAGTTTCCTACCTCCAGAGCCTCCCCCAGCTCTGACTTACTCATGGAGAGTCCATACTAGCTGACCTGAAGGCCATACTGGCTTGGTGCCTGGCTATAACTCACGTGCGTTTGAGCAGTGGCCAAAGGAGTCTGTCAGAAAGCAAAATGTAAAGAAGCCTTCTCTCTCTGAACTGTGGGGCCTGAATATTGAGCAAGAGGTCTGGCAAACACCAGTATGGCACACCTTCAAAGCGGTAAAGAAAATAAGATACTCTCTTGTAATGCCTAAGAACTGTTGTGGTAGCAATAATTTAGAGAATGAAGATCAGGAACTTTGCACCCATGCAGAAATTCGCCGCTGTCAGGCTGTTTTGTACATGCAAAAGGCCAAGCTGCTGAAATGAAAGTGCTATGAGTGACTGCAAGCTGATTTGTGTCTTGATTATGCTAGAAACAGGGTTTAGTGTTTCACATGGTGGACAGCAATGGTTTTGCCTCTATCTGTTGTGTGTTCTGGGTGAATGGCAGACCAAAGCTGTAGCACAAATGAAAATAAAATTGGATAGACACTGAAGAAATAGCTCTCACAAAGACCAGCAGCTGGAATGCGCCAATATTATGGTATATGAATTGCATTTTTCAGCAAGTGAAATATCCCTGAACATCCTTGGGAACCAGCGTTCTTTTATGCCACGATGCAGCAGCTTACAGGTGCTGGTCTCAACAACGAGTATTTACTGGCCTTACTTACTCTGACTGCAGATGTTCTGATTAAGATGGTGTCTGTTTAAAACCACTACATTTTGGGATGGGGAAGGAAGAACACCAACCTGTAGTTCTGCCCAACTCCAGCATTCAGAAACCCTCAATAACACCTTCTCTTCCTCTCACCTTCTCCTTTCCTCAATCAATCACAGGACTGACTTAACACCATGAAAGCAGGCAATTTCATTTTACAGTCTTTCTATGTGTGTTCTGGCGCTGGAGCACTTAGGACTTTCATTTCCAGGCACTGCGGGCGAGAAATACACTTCTTTAAAAATAAAGTGAGATTTTCAGGCAGTAATCTCTATGGTGCAGCTATAGTTTTCACAAAAAAAAACCTGTTCAGACTAAACTGCAAAGGCTGTGACTGCTCACAGACTCCCTGTCTGCACTGGGCCTTATGCAATAGAGCCTCAGTCTGGCTAAGACCCCACGACGTTCCTGAATTTTAAGTGATAATATGATAAAGACATGATAGAATGTTTATCTCTTCAAGATAACCCTGCATGAGCACAGCTCCCTAGCTAAAGAACTCTATCTTTAAGAACAAGAACAGCCAGTGAATCTCCTGTATGCTAGCTGCTGGCATCTTTCCAGGCTCTCTAACTTCACTGGTTAACAACAGAGCAATAAATGGGAGATATTTAAGATTTTAATTTCTGCTAAAATCTGACCATGTGGGGATGGTCCTATTTTTTCTGCCATGTATTCCTTTTATGTGAGAAAGTAAGATCCAGTTAGTGCTGGAATCTTCAGAAGATGAGTGTTCACTGGTGAGCTATTCATATTTGCAATATCTGCATGATATAAAAATACCATTAAAAATATACCTTCTAAAAAAGAGCAATTGCCAAATGCTGGTTTCCACATTGCCTTTGGGCCCAGACACTTTATTTAGTTTTTGTAAATGTTATTTAGCATTTGGCCTGTGCTGCTGCCACAGTTCCATTTGGCTGTCACGGTCACTTTAGGTGATGCTAGCCTGAGCTGTCCCATTGCAGCTATTCTGTTGAAGGTGTACCACATTCCATTTTGCAAGGGAGAGCACAGCAGATGACAACTTGATGCAAACTAAGGATTACCCTCAGTACAGGAAGCCAAGCGAAAACTCCTAAAAGAAACATTTCCTCATGCCATCTGCAAAGCAATTTCAGCACAAAGGTTCCCTTGCCCTATACAGAATAAAAACAAACAGTAGTTACAAAGAGAGGAAGACATAGAACACCCTAATGGTCTAAACGGCCCTTTTGTTTTTTTCAAGCTGAGGAGGTAAAACAGTACTTAAAGCTTAAGAGGCATACAAGAGGCTACTTCTGGTCAGGGTGTTAATAGCAGCAGCATCTGGCTGTGTAAAAGATAAGGGCAGTGGTTAAAAAAATAGTGACTGATTGTTCTGATTTTAGGCTATCATTCGGGTTTGGTCAGAGTTTTCCATAATCCAAATCTTTGCTGATTAGGGCTGGAAACTAGTGGCCAGCTGGCTTGCTTTCATGCACATGGATTTCTCAGTGCCTCCCAGTGACAATCAGGGCAAGGGCTGGGGGGAAAGAAAGAGAATCACAGAGACATACGTTCACTTTTCTATTTGAGATTAAATTGGAATTGATGTGTGCTACACATCAGTGCTGTTTCTCTGGAATACTTGGCTGAACTGTGGGAGGAGTGTGTGTAGTCTTGCATAGGACAGAAAGAGCAGCAGTGTTGTTTGGTGATGGATGTTGGGTTTGAGTCAGATTACTGGATTAGTGGATTGTGTTCAGCACCTTTTCCTTGATCAGCATCTTTCCTTGTGGGACAAAGAGACAGTAGGGGGATGGAAAGAACAGTTTCAGATGGGAAATCCCCTTTGTAAGTTTCCTCATGTTTAAGTTTGCTTTCCTCTTTTTTATTCTGAGTGGAACTGAAAGGAACATGCTGCAGAAAACTCACCTGCAGCCAAAACAAAGCTTTTCACAGAATCACTGATCCACAGAAGGGTTGTGGTTGCAAGGGACCTCTGCAGGTTGCCTGGTCCAACCTCCCTGCTCAAGTAAGGCCACCTTTAACTGTTTTCCCAGGATCATATCCAGACATGGAGCTTCTGTGTATCTCCAGGGTAGGAGACTTCACATCCCTGGGCAACCTGTCCAGTGTTTGGTCACCCTCACAGGAAAATGTGTCCTGACATTCAGAGGGAACCTCCTATTTCTCAGTTTACACCCATCACCTCTGATCCTGTCACTGGGCACTGCTGGGAAGAGCCTGGCTCTGTCTTCTTTGCACCCTCCCCTTAGGTATTTGTACACATTGATGAGAGCCCCCTGAGCCTTCTGTTCTCTGGGCTGAACAGTCCCAGATCTCTCAGCCTTTCCTCATGTGAAATGCTTTTAATTATCTTTGTGGCATTTTGCTGGACTCTCTCCAGTTTGTCCAAGTCTCTCTTGTACCGGGGATCCCAGAACTGAGCACAGGACTCCAGATGGTGCCTCACCAGTGCTGACTAGAGGGGAAGGATCACATCACTCGGTCTGATGCAATATCCCTGATGTAGCTCTGGATACCATTAGACTTCTTTGCTGAAAGGATACTCTGCTGGCCTATGTTCAACTTGGTGTCCTTCAGGATCCCCTTTCTGCAAAGCTGGATAAAGTTTGCGGTTCCAGAAACGTCAGCAACTGCTCAAAAGAGGGAGTTGTGTGGTTGTGAATCTTTGTAAAATAAAGGTTGAACCACCATTCTTTGCAAAGAGGCCTTTAACTGGTTTTCTTTCAATCTTGACCCTACTTTACATGACTTGACCCTACTTTACATCCCATACAAGGTTTTTCTGCCTTGTATTATTGCTGGTATGGAGTTGCAAGTGATCCCAATTTCCATTGGCCAGGAGTATTAAAACACAGCTCACAGCATGATGAAGTGAGCAGTGGTCTCAGAGGGCTGAAACCTGTCCCACTAGGCTCAGCTTCCTCTGGAAAAACTCCAGCCTCACAGAACTGCTCCAGGCAGCACACTGGGCTGAGCAAACCTTCCGCATACCTCATGTCATGTTTGGGATAATGGTGGGTTTCAGCCCTGCAGCTTGAAATATCCCCATTTCTCCCTCTAAGGCTGACAATAGCACCTCAACTCCACTTGCCTCCTGGGGATTAGGAGAAGGACCATGCCCTGGATTTCTCAGCAAGAAGGAGCTACGCTCACAGCTGCATCCAAGCTGTGCTCAATTCTGTGCCACAACTGGGCAGCCATGGCACAGTGCTGCTCAAATCTCAGCAGACTGAAGTCCACCTTAATAGAAAAAGCAAGAACTCACAGTTAGCTTGATTAAAATCTTAACTGTTGAGAATTAGGAGAGGAATTTGCTTGGCATTGTGACTGATTGGACATCCTGGAAGTGCCTCCAGGAAAGGCCAGGCTTCAGTATCTGATTGATGTGCAGATATTTGGGAAATGTGAGCATTCCAGCTGCAAGTCACGGCAGAAGGCAGGAATGAAAAGGTTGTGCAGGAATGAAAAGGTTGTGCAGATACACACAAACTCACACACATATACACATTCATATATGTGCATTGCTGTTCTGTCTTGTTTTCCCTGTATAGCTGCCCATGTAGAGTACACAGTGCTATTGCTATACAAGCTCTCAGAGTTCTGTGTTCAGCTACTGATGTTGAGGCTTTTGCCTGTTTTCCTTTAGAACTACTGGACTGATAAAGGCACGCTGAGAAGTCTAGCTGCCTCTTCCCAGAGTGCATATGTGTGTGTGCATGTGTGTGTATTTTATGGTCAGCAACTTTCTGCAGTGTCTCTTGCTCACTTTAGTGGTGGGCAGCAGGCCAGGACGACTGTCTGCCTCCAGCTTAAAGAGCTCATGACTTATGAAACATTTGTCACTGATAGTCTGGGGCTGAGGGAAGCGGACAGGCTGGCTGTCCAGCCCCAGAGACCTCCACAGAAGCAAGGACTTGGGCAGCTCTGAGTGCCTGTGTGTGCTATCCTGTGTGCCATACACGGAGGATTGATTATATTGGGGTTTTACTGCATTAAAGCAATGTGACAATTTCACCAGGACAATATTAAGAACATTGGTATGTTCCCTTGAAAGGCAGAAAGATTGAGTATGCCTTAGTTTCTCAGTTTTCAATCTGTTGCCTGAAGAGCCTGAAGCAACCCTGCAGCCTGTTGCACCAGTTCCCCAAATGCAGGGTTTAATTTATGATGCTGTCCACAGGTCTTGACAGCAGGGCTAGTAGACTGCATCACAAAATTAAGCAATGGCCTGTTCCCTACCAGGCAAATTGATAAATATGGAAAAGGGCGCAGACGAGTAAAAGTATGTAAGAATCTTGCTATTTCTTCCATCACATGTAGGTCCTCTGTACAGCAATTTCATTTTAACCAAGCATCCACTTTAGCTTGACTTCACACCTACCTCATTCACAATTATTGAATTCCTTTATCTTCACATATAATAAATATAGAAAAAGACATTTAAGAGGATGCTAAAGGTCTGATTGGACTAAAAAAAGTAGGGAAATTTAAAGATAATGAATGCAGCTTGTCCTTATTTCACCCAGAGCTCCAGAAAATTGTATAGATCATTTATGGTATCAACTATCGCTGGGTAATGTGCTGCAATAAAAGAGAACTCAAGATGCATTGAGTAGCGGCAATGGATTGATGTAATCAAGAAGTCTGAGCATTTACTCTGAATTTCATTCCCTTTGGCAATTTGTAGAGATAACACAGGGCCTCCAACCAGCTTGTCTCTATGTACTGTGTGTATACAGTTGTGTCTGCCTCTTGTGTATCATGTCTTTTAAACATCAGATGTCTGCCTACCTGTCTGCTCAGGACTGCTAGACCCAAGCACCCCTAAGTAATTTGTGGACACTTTGGCTCATCCATTTCCCAGGAGACAACCAAGACATTAGGTTAAAAATCAAAGGGGTTTAAATTATGTTTTGCCTCTGCCTCCTATCTCTAGCCAAGAGGGATGTCACAGTTTTAGGCTGTTCTCTGAGACCTGAGACTTTGCTTTGAGAAAAAAGGGAAGTGAGCTAAATTTCTCACTCAAATTGCCTGCTTCCCAACGCTGGAACCTAAGGAGAACTCCAAAAATCATGGCAAGTCTGGTTAAGTGGTGCTTCATGCTTCCAGACCTGCAGTGCTGAAAGAAGCAATGAGATGGGCAATTTCATGGAATAAGCAAGAGGGATATGTCTGTTACAGACAACTTCTCTCCTTGCCCCCTGTGGACCTTTCAGTTTGTTCTTTCATCTAAAATTAAATATATATATATATCAGGCATATAAAGAGCATGCCCTGCTTTTGTATACTGAAAGCTTAACAGCAGGCAGAATTATTAGTGCCTGTAAAAAACAATTTGACCACACAAAAAGCTCTCCTGCTTGACATGAAAAAGGCCTATGTGGATTTGAGTGGGATGGGGGGAAGGAAGTGAGAGGAAAAGGAAGTTTCAGGTGCAAATGACTGTCATGATGTATATTTCCAGCCTATTAAAAACAAGACATTTTTCTTTCACTTTAGAAACTCAGAAGAGAGAGCACTAATATAATAGCACTTTCTAACTTAGCGAAAAATAGGATCATAGTTGATGAAAAGTCACATTTTCAAATCCTTGCCGCATTTCGACTAAATTGGAAGCAAAAAAGGGAAGCTAACATCCGATTTGGGTTGACAGGTTTGCAGCCAATACTATTTCCCTTCCTGCTACTGTTTTCTAACCTATTTTTGTCCCTGAGAGTCTTTCTGTGGCAGTCTGCTGGCAACGGCAGAACCCAGAAGAAGGAACTTGGCTGTTTTCAGAAAAGGATCATTCTCATTAAAAGATGTCAGCTGCAGGCTGGCTGCTGAGATTTACAAGAGCAGGTTTCAAACTCAGATGCTAAGTGACTCCTCCTCTCTCCTCTGGGCTACTTTGAACTGGAGCAAGGAAAGTTAGGAATTGAAATGGAGGAAGAAAACTCCTCCAATATTGATGTGTTGGAATAGAGTTGAAAACATGAGCATAAACACACAAGTACACTTCGCCCTGCCTGGTAGCATCACAGAAAACATTCACTAAACAATATCTTCTTTCATAATGAATGCCATTACAGTCATTACAGATGAGTGCTGCTCCTGTGACCACATCCGACAAAAGAATTAATATGCTCATGATCCTGTGGACTGTACAAGTCCAGTGTTTAATCTAGGCCTACACATCTAGGAACTTAATCGCTCTTTAAGTAATGGCAAGTACAGGGTTTAGTTCATTACAGTGAATGATAATAAGAAATTATTGCAATGGGATATGGAATCAAACCCTGATACTTAGGATTTATCCTCACAATGTCTACCAATTTTGCCCTCCTGAACCCAAATTATTCTTGAGAATCAGATCTGAATAGCTAAGTGCCACTGGTGCTGCTTTTTAGGTGTATGCACTGCAGTGTGTCTGTCAGGCTTTCAGTGAGACTGCGGCAGTCTGCTTGGGAATGAGCTAGCTACTATATTCCAGACTTAAGCTCTTTGGGGTTTTCCTGGCTCAGAGGCACACACAGTACATCCTCTGGTTGTATCTAAAATTACCTATAATTTCTCTTCCCTCTAGGTCCTGTAATTGAGCTGATGCGAGTAAGGTGCCTAGCTTTTCAGGAAGGTACTTTACAAGAAATAGTCTAACAACATTTCTAGAATGTGTTTTAAATTCGTTTCTATTATCCCATCACCATGACCCCAGTGAAGCAGGGGTTGACTGTATGGCAAAAAGATTTGGTCTTGACTTGCAAACGGGTTTATTACTCGTCTAGTAAAATACAAAGACTGATTTTTTTATACAGATCTTTCCAAATGCCAGATCCCTAACATACACACACATAAATACATAAACAAGTTCATTCTCTGCTCTGCACATAGCATAAACGTGTCTGCACCAGTCAGACTTTTTGCCTACCTGAACTGCCTTTATTTCTGCTTACAAAGCCTGATACCTCCAATCTAGCTCAGTGGACAACCCCAAAGGCACACAGTTTCTGTTTATGTTCCCCTCCCCAAATGATTTCTGTTAATATTTGGAAATACAGAAAAAACCTCCTATATCTATTTATGCAGATATATATTTCTAGTGCTGATCCTTTTGAGGGCCACATCAGTATGGTGGTGAGGATCCTGCTGTTGGAGGGTCCCCACTGATAAACCTTTCCCTTCTTCTACCTCTCCCTGTCTTCCCCTAATGCAGCATACAATGTACTAAATGACTTTGAAATTTTTTGCTCTAGTTGCCCAACCTATGATAGGAGAATAATCCTTTATCTCACAAAATGGCTCTGAGGACCCAAAAGATTGTGAGGCATTCAGATAAGAGCATAATGGCATGATAAGTAACTGGGAATAAACACAAGCACTGCCAAACCCTCACAATACATAGTAGAAACACACAAGTCCCGAGATCCCCATTTCTGTGTGTGCTGGCTTGACAATTCTGAAACGCTAATTCTGCCACTAATCCGGTACTTAACACTGTGTTGAAATTTTGGGGATAGGTTGGAATGTTGGGACATAAAGGAAACTCTTCTCTGTTGGATTGTTTGTGAAATGACAGCTCTATGACACTATGAAGATGTGCGAGATGTTTGAATTGAGAAGGGAAGATGGATTAATGGTCAGGGTTTTATGAGCCAACCAAGAGCGTGTGACAGGTTTCTGAACTATATGATGAAAAATGCATACTTCACACATTTTTGCAAGGTATATTACTGCTTTTTGTACAAACATAGCTATATGTGTGCATCTGGAAGGGCTGGGATTTTGAAAACTACTGTGAAAATTCATCTGTGATGATTAACTATCAGTCCAGTCAAGGACAATGTGATGTGACATTTCCACCATACAACACTGCTTGTAACTGCATTGTACTTAATTAGAGGTGTGCAGCAGAATCTTTCATGCTGCTTTTCCACTGTTGGGGAAATTAAGATCTCTGTAACACAGATGTTAATAATAACAGCATTATAAATAAGTTTGCAGTTGAGTCTTTCCAAATTTACAGCAGTATTTGTCCTTTGAAGAGTGCCACAATGGATACAGCTCCAAAACCTGATCTATTACAGCACAGGGAATCTGTAGTCTTTAGTTTAGCTCTTTTTATAACTGCAGTTTTTTAAAGTTATCACCAGATGTGTGTAATTACTTAGAGTTGCTGTAAAATCAGTCTGTGGGAAAGGAATCTGTTATTATGACTGTAAGGTTTTTTTACAAGATGCAGAAGGAAAATGACACTTGAAAGGTTCTGCTCCTTGATTAAACTCAATGCTAACCTGTTAAAGAAATTTAACTGGTTTGTTTACAATAATAGTTTGATTCTGTTTCCTTGAGGCAGGGCCTCAAATACAACATCTCTCCATTTCATACACTTGGATGGTGCTAATCTGATTGAGGTCATGATTTTTTTCCTCACACTCAGCTTACCAGCCCTACTCAGCAAGTAAGCAGTTGTACTTTGTCTCAAAAAGCTAACAAAATTAATTCCTTTATAGTAAATTTGGTGAGAGTGTTGCATATTGTCAGTCCTTCGTAAAAGTTTTGCCATGCAACCAATGGGCCTTAGTTGTAGAAGACTGGGAAGTCCAAGGTTTGAACTTCTTTTATTATCTGAAGTTTTTCTTGATAAATACCTGAAGTTGTTACACATATAGCTCTGTTCCAGAGCATTTTCCTGGAGCACTTGGGGGGGTTTCAAAGGTACTTAGAGTAGAAGGGGATAAGATACTACCAAGAGCTATTAAAAATATCCAGACGTGACTATCTAAAGAGCTTTACTCACACTAAAACAAGATTCTCAGTATGCCTGGACTTCAAGAACAGTCATTCACGCACAAGATAAATACAGCTGCACACATCTTTTCCCACTTTCCCTGGAAAAGCTCAACATAAGGGCATGACAAATCCTAAAATACTCCACAGTATTATTGTTGAGACTGTATGAAACAATAGGCATAATAAACAATACAATACCAACAGAACACCAGTGCTAAAACTGTATTTTCCTTCTACTTCACAACACTGGTCTGACATCACAAAAGCCCAACAAATTGTCACACCTTACTAATCACAAATGTTGTTTTCAGTTTCTCTCTGACTTTCTCCTACTTTGCCATAACATTCTCAGGAATCTGATTTCATTATAGCATCCTTATGAGCTTGGCATTAAAATACACAAAATTTTGAACAGTTAAGCTACGCATAAACCAGACAGTAACTCCACTATAGATCTGAGGAATGTAAGCAGCATGTTTTACATCTTAAAGATCCCTTATCGACTCATACATTTCCCCCTACTATTTAACACTCTAAAATTTAATATATGGCCTAAAGGCCAAATGCATTTCTTTCCATTTCAGATCAGAAAAGATAACACAAAACTTATAAAGAATGCATGAAGCTCTAAATATAGAACTGGACTTCAGCTTGTCTTAATGCTCTTTCCTGTACAGTAGAAGTGCGTTTTACCCCTGGTATGCAAAAGCAGTACTGTAGCCAGTGCTGAAATACAGCATTCAAGAGCCAACAACTAAATGCCAGGCACTGGGAAAGCATGGCAGCACTTCACAAAGGCGTTAGCTTGGCTGCTGTCATGGGTTCAGCTAATGGCAGCTTTACTGTTGGCTTTGACCAATATAAAAATAAAGTAGATCTCTGTGGAATATTGCAGTCAAGCGTTCAGAATCTGTGCACTTAGGGACTGTTTTAATAAAATGACGACAATAACCAACTGTAGTTTCACACAGTGTAGGCAATAAACCCAATGAAGTCTGAAGCAAGCTTCCAGAAATGAGGCAGTCAGAGCAAAATAGGTTGAGTGTTACATAGCCAAAGCAAAGGAAACTACCCAGGCAGTAGACCCCAGTGCACTGAGAAATAGGAATAATCCTAGACAGAAGGGTTTTCTAATCCAAATGTCAGTGAACAGGCCCAGGTATCTGTTACCAATCAGAGAAAAAACAGAAGCAAATATAAACCCATAAATGAAAATTACACAGCAACAAAACAGAGAGCAGAGAGCTAAATGGAAACAGATGGACAGTCTGAAGGAAGAACCCAAGTCCAGATTTTCAAGGGCTATATCCCTTGGGCTCCTCAGGCTGACCCGTGGTCAATGAGTGTGCTGTAAAAGAAAATCTGAGAAGGGAAGTAGCAGCAGAAAGTGATGGTGGCAAAACACAAGACCCAACAAGGTGGCACTCAATTAACCAAAGCCAGTTTTCACAGAGGAAATAGGAAAACACACCTCCTATGCCTGGAGAAAAGTATGACTTCCTGAAACAAGCTATCTTTCTCGATAGCAAGGCCACAGCACATAAAACAATGAGGATTATCCCAGATGGCCACTTAGAGAGCAAAAAAGGAACTGTGTGGTACAACACTACCCCTCAGCATCATCACTCTGACAGACCCTGTCATTTTAATGCAAGAACTGGAAACGAAGACAGAAACTGGGGGGACTGGACTCTGCACATGATACTCTGGCAGCTAAATGGATCCATTGTGCACTGACACCTCAAAGCTGGATTCCTTTTCCTATAATTTTTTGGGGACAGAGCAGGGGCTGGATCTTTGCAAAAGGCAAAATAGTACTTTTCAGTTTAATCTCATTCTTTGCATGCAGCAAAAGCTGAAGAGACACTAAAATTAATCTATAAGTCTGTGTTCTTAACAGGGTTTCGGTTTAGTTCTCTTTTCCTCAACAAAGTAACAAGGTTCAGCTCTGCTCTTTGAGTTACTGCAATATTTCTTTCTCGCTTTTTTCTACTCTTTTAAGGAATTGTCTCTCATGTAAGAACTCCCCTCCCTTGTCACAGCCATTTGATGGCAACAGCCTGTTTCTCTGAAAACAGAATAATTTTATATATCTAGATGCTGAATGGCAGTATAACAAAAAACAGCTTAGCCAGGCCTGAGAACGGGTTAGCAAATTGAAGCACAATAACAAGCACATTGAAAAAATGACCAATGGACCAAAATAACTTTAGGACAAGTGAGGAAATTGAATAGGGCTTTCACTTTTCAGACAGCAAATATCTCATGCAGATTGTCAGGAAGGTTTGGGTGTCTACATAGGTATTTATCTATATAGAAATCAGTCTTTGTCATTTACAAAGATCACCTCTGAGACCTACTGAGCATAATGAAAGGATTACTTCATGGACATGAGAATATTCACATCTTATTTCCCCTTCACAAGAGGCCTCCTCATCCTGATGACAGAGTTATTCAGGAGGCCCAGTGAGCAAAAGCTGCTTGAAAGGACTATACCACTGTGACTCAAAATCAGGTAGAATGACGGTTTCTCACCTAATCACGCTCTCTTTTTTCAGTAAAGGGGGAAATACAGTCTTAAGTTATGATGTTGAACCTTTCTATTCAGAAAGGGAAGTTTGAAAGCAGAAGAGATGTCAGTAGTGGAGCGAAACTCCAACACTCAAGCGCCTACACTCAGCCATATATAATGCAGTGTCTTTCTGTAGCATCCCGCTGCTTCTGCCCCATCAGTAAGCATCAATCCATGAAGAAGCATGAACTGGGCAGTGTAACAGCTATCTAGTACAGCATCAGCTGTTAAACTCTACTATTTTGCCTGTAACCAAGGAAAAAAATAGTGATCAGATTTTTTCATTTATCCTCACATTTCTCAATACTGTTTGAGAAACTAAAGGTGTTATTCAAGTGAAAAGAAAAACCAAAACAGAACCAAAACAAATTGACAGGCAGGTCTTACGGCAGCAGGCATAACATAAAGCACAACGGATCAGGGAAGAAGCATCTTCTGCTAACCCATTTACTGACCCATCAGTTTCCTGCCCCTTCAGACTCCTTAGAGGCATGCGTGCTCTTCTAACACGCATCATGACCTGGCAGAGATGAGGTTAAACATCAGCTCAGGGTAACTGCACACAGAGAATAACAAAAGTCTCTTGGATTAGCAAAACTCTGTGGATGAGTGATGATGATGAACGTAATTGGCAGCAGGAACCTGATTTCCTGCAAGCAAGGGATGTAAGTGGGCAACAGGGAAGGTGTTCAAGTCCTGGAGCCATAAGCTGTCCTTTTGATCAAGTGATGACTGTTCCTGGGATAGACTTCAGGATAAGACAGACACTGTATCCCACTTTCA
This sequence comes from Forpus xanthops, assembly GCA_032466535.1. Lineage (NCBI taxonomy): Eukaryota > Metazoa > Chordata > Aves > Psittaciformes > Psittacidae > Forpus > Forpus xanthops. The sequence goes on along the minus strand of JASSUY010019206.1, from coordinate 10,444 downwards.
TCCATGTCTCCAGTGTTTAGATTAGATTTGACTATCAGCAACTATTGAAGGAGATTTGTAGGCTGAAATATTGTGCTGCTTATTTAAGGAGACATAATGGAGGTGGATATTTATTGCCTGCATTCTTTTCCAGACCTCAAAACAAATGGTTTGGTTCTTGTCTCTATGCAGGGACACTAGCTAAGGAGCAGGATATGGTTCCAATTTCATGCTTCATTTTTTAGCATAAAATATTTTCAAAGGTCACTCAGGTACTTTGACATGTATGTTCCCTGAGCTGGGCCATAACAGTGAGAACTTTCCTATTTTTGCATATTTTGTCAGTTATTTATTGTTTTAACGATAAAGATGTATTTTGGCAATACTGACTACAAGGCTTTGTTTAAAATAGATTTCTTTGGCTTGTGGTTCATTTTCATACTCGATCATGGAGGTGATAGAGAACATTTTGGCAGCTCTTTGCACTGAGACAACATTAAGAGCAATCAAGAAGTCTGCAGTCTTTTCAGCTGCATGAAAAAAATCATCTTCTTCTAATCCCCTTCCTAAAAATGTGAAGCTTTTTGACAGAAATCAGCTCTCTTCATGAATACATAAACTAACTGGAGCCTCTGTTTTCTGTCATAAAATAAAGCTGCCAGAAAACTTCGAGGCAGACATAAGCTTTACCCTCTTTTAAAGTGTGCCTGAGAGTTTGTTCTTACCCTTCATACTCACCTATCAGCTTCCCTTGTTTTCAAGAAACAATGTGTGTTTGAGCAGCAGTAATGTGAGTTCTTTTCTCATGGGCTGTGGTTGCAGATACGATTTGCCCCCTGTGCTGGCACACAAGGTGTCACGCAGGAGTGCAGCTGCGGGGCTGCCACCCGGGGACCGCATGATCTCAGCAAATGGTGGGACGAGACGCAGCACAAAGCGCATTGCCACTGTCATCTTTTTTGGACAACCTGCTCTTGATTTCTTCAGTCCTCCTTCACTGAGTCCTCTTTCCTTAGGTTATATGCAAAACAGATGAGCCTCTTCACCTCCCTCCGTACTGTTGTCCAGGAATAGATGCTTGCAGCACACTCAACCCCTTTTGCTCCTGTCACACCATTGCATTCCTGTCAAGCTGCTCCTTTGAATTCCTACTCACTAGTCTTTCATCAGCAGTGACCTCTGCACTGCTTAAGTCAGCTAACACCTCATTTGCTTTCATGTGAAGTACCTCCTGAGTGGAGGATATTGCAAGTGGCAGGTAAGTGAACTACTGCTAGTCAACTGGTATGCTCAAGCTGTCAGTCTGCCATGCATGCTCCCTCCTCACACACCACCCATCTAACTCAGTTTGCCAAGGTCTGGTCTATGCCTGTGAGAAAATGCATCATAGATTCATGGGCAATATCGTCTTGAGTGGAAAGAAAGTGGTTTTCTCACACTGATTTGAAGAGCTCCTTCAGCTCTGTGTACCTGGATCTCATCACTGTCTTTTGAGATCCTCAGACTAAGCTCTTCTTTTTTTGGCCCTCATGTCTCTTTTCTCTCTCTTTTTAGATATATGCTTTAGTATATAATGCGCAGTGTACAGGATGCAGACGTTCCAACCTCACTGAACATACCAACATTTGGAAGGTTTGACCTTTTCCTCTCTTACTTTTGTCTTCAGTGAGCTCTGGGTTTAATGGCTCTTTTATGATATTTTGCCTGATGAAGTAGCCTGGTGGTTTGCAGCCTTAGGACAGACCCTGTGGAATATCTACCATATTCACATGGTCTTTAATACCTTTATTTTTAAATACCCTCCAAGACCTCACTGAGAGCCTAAAAATGCCTTGAGACACAGATTTCAATAAGGCTGCGTCCCAAGCAAGTTGGAAGAGTGCTCTTAAAATGATCCAGGGTATTTATGAATATGTCATTTGTCTGGGATTGCAACTTGCGTTCTGGAGGTGGTGAACTTTCCATCATAGTAGACTGGGAAAGTGCATGTAGGCAGCTCTGCTGAGGGAAAACTGAATTTTCAACTGACGAGGGGCAATGTAACTTGATTGGCAGCAGCCAGCTCCGAATATGTTGACTTTCTGTGCCACTGCTTCTGTCTTTGTATTCTTTCGTTTTAATCAGCACCATCCCTGGAGTTTATGAGTGGTGTCCTCTGAGGGGGGGGAGTGTTTCCTGTGGAATTCAGAATATGTAGCATTTATTTGACCTCTTCCTCCCATTGCACAGAGTCATGCACAACCAGTCGAGCTTTCTTTACGACTAATAAGTTCAAATATTAGAGAAAATGATTTTTCCTTTCTGCCAGCTGGTCTTGCTTTATGCAAAGATGTTTGCCATGCCCCAAGGATTGTGCTCATATGGATAATTCTGCAGACTTCTTGTTGATGTTATGCTAAGTATTATAAACAACTGGCTTGCAGCTTAACACCAGTCTGGCACTCCCTGAGTTTACTACACACACGCACACATGTGTGCATGTGTAGATATGTATGCAAGCACACCCACCCAGCTCCATTTGTTGAGCACTACTGCTATCTCAAACAGTCCCAGCTTGTACTTGTCTAGGTGCTGTTTGATATCCATCTTTCACTAAAATCTCACCGTGATTCTTTACGTATCCATAATCGTGTGACTGTCAGACATAACAAAATGTTTCAACTTTCTCCTCAGTATGTACTTCTTCCTACTATCCATCCATGTGTGTATGCATGAATGTATAAGGATTCATCTTCCTGTGGCTTATGTCTTTGGCTGTTCTGAAATACCTGGCCTGATCTTTTTGGTCAAAACTGCATAAAATCGTTCTTTTGATGGCTCATCTCCAGCATTACAAGCTCACTTGTCATGTACTTCCTGCATAATATCACTGACAGCAGCCTGACATAGTACTACAAAGGCAATACTGTGGTTGAATTCAGTAGAAAATGGATCAGGCCATTTCTTACTTGGCTGCCTGGATGCCTATGGGGGTCTGTACCACAGCAGGTTTTCAAATATTTTAAATAGGAAATAACAAAAATAAAAAGGAATTTGTTTGGTTAATGTATGTCTTCTTGTAAATGTGGCAGTCTTTTTTCATATACTAGCTATTGAATTGAGAAGACTGTAGAAAAATAAAACCACTGCATGAGCAACACAAAGAATAAAACTTGCCATTCTCTGGCTTTGTTCCTCAGCAAAAACTACACCAGTACGTATTCACTGGCACCTGATGCACTTTGTGCTCATACTGCAGTAAGAAGACATTAGTAGGGGGTTCTGTTATCCATCAAATTGCCTACATGCAGTAATTGTGTAGGAAGTGAGTGTATCTGAGATCCCTGTCCTTTTGTCAGGAATCACCAAATGATTTAAAACGTAAAGCAAGAGACAGAAAGATAGCTGGGCGATGTTGGTGCTTAAAAAACAACAAGCAAGTGAGAACATCACTGCTAGCTGAAACATTTTATCTGGGATCAAAAATGCACTTGAAAGTCGTATCTTCTGCTAAAGCTAAAGCTCTTCACACAGCTGGGCTAGCCTGTTCATTGAACTCCCCTGTACTGCTAACTTCTGTTTTGCTTGTTATCCAACCCGTATCTGACAAATTGTGCAGTCTTTCAGGTAATTGACAATCTGTCTGTTTTGAGTCCTGCAAGCATCAAAATGATCAATTTCCATCTGGTCTGGTTTTTAAGAAGCATTTCCCACTTCAAAGTCCATGGATGCCATTTTCCCCCTATTGTCAGCAAATAGCTCCCTCGTTTCACTTCTGACCCTTCCTGTTGCCCTCCAGTGAAGTGACAAAATAAATTTTCCTCCCCAAAAAACCTCTTCAGAAAGAGCTTTTTCTCTGCCTGCCAACCTAGAGGTACTCCTATGCCTGGTCTTCCATTTGGCTTCCTCACATTAGTTCTAGCAGCTCTGTTGAATGTGGGCTGATATATTCAGCGTGCTGGAGGCAGGCTGCATTAACCTGAGGTGCCATGTAACTGACAGGACAGAAGGGAATGTAGCATTGCCATCTTATTCCCAGCTTGGCTGAGTGTTGGTTGTAAGAACAATTGCAGAAACACAAAGCAAGTTAAAACTTTGCTTGCCTTTTTCGCCGTATACTTTATCATAACAATACCAGTACTCAGGCAGGGTTGTTACATGCTAGCATTATCAGTAAAGCATAACCACTTCAACTACTTTTTTAACCCTTTTAAATACAGGGAAATAATTTTTTAATGTATTAATTCAATGACTTTAAATCAGGGGTTGTCAGCCAAATTGAAATAAAACCCTTTGATCTTCTCTGTTGTAGTTTATATTCTGAGTATAGCAAAATATATTTAAGAACCTAGATAGGTAAAAATACAGACTGCAAACCTGAACCCTTCTGGCATTTAAATTTATAAACTCAGTGGAAAGTAATGTTGGTGAGGGTTTTCATTTCTTTCATTCTTAACAGAAAAAACCCACCTCAAAGCACTGGATCCTGCAAAAGTAATACCTATCTGTCTTAGGACAAGGTATGCAGAGCAAAAATGGTCTGTTAAGTTGTTAAGTGCCTAAAATGCTATATCACCTTTCAGTAGGATTTGGGCATCTCTGAAATTTCCTCCCCATATACATAGCCTGACACTCCTGTCTTAGAGCAAATACTCTGCTGCACACTGCTAGCAAAGTCTGGTCCACCAAAGGCTTTGCAGTAAGAAGCTAGTACAGTCATAGCATGACTACCTGCTGTCAGAGGGCAGCTTGCACTCTATATTTCTGGGGACCACAGGCTGAAAGTAGCTGGCTGGCCGAAGAGTATGTAAGTCAAGGGGTATGCCCCCTTTCTTCTGGGCACCCCAGCTAAAAGCAACTTCTTCAAGCAGGTCCTAGAGTTGAAAGGAAAAGAAGCAACCTTTGAGAAACACTGACAGAAGCATAGATGTCCTCATATTGGAAAGGGGGTGATGCTGCTGGTTGAGCATCAAACATATTTACTTTCTTCTTGATCTTAAACTGGTGGCTTTGCTTACCAATTTAGTTCAATAGAACACCTAGGAAGAACTCTTGGGTTTGAAATAAAAAGGGAGAAAACGGTCTCTTGCTCGAGAGTGCAGCTCGAGAATACAGATTCCTTCCCACTTGTCACTGGAGGACACATGACTCATTCATGCAGCTCTCTTGAGCCCACTGCTGCTGTGTAGCTGTCAAGATCCAGAGCACTTTTAACCTTACCTGAAAACAGAATGGATAGTCAAAAATCTCTGTAATGGTACTATCTGTAAATGAGAGAACCGAGGGCATAAATCAAAGGCTTTTGACTCTGATTTTGGTGATGCGGAAAATAGAATTGTCCAGCTTGAAAACAGAGAAATGGAAGAACAGAGCATTGGGTATAAGTGAGATGGACAATAGATTAGTTTGAGGATTTAGAGAATCTCTGTAGGAGCTCACGCATAAGGCTTTTTAGTGCATCTGAGTGTGCTTGAATGTATATCCTATCCCCTGCCCCCAGATTTTAATAGATCAAGGATGAAAATAACAAAGGATTCAGACTTGAAGACCAAAGAGCATGCTGAGAGAAGCAAATAATGTTCTTTCCATGTACTAATTTCTCCTTCTGCCTTTCTATCAGTCAAGAAACAGACATTTTGTGCAGCTTCTAATCTCATTAAAATCCAGTATTATATGAAGAATATGAAACATGCACTTCACATTTTAAAAAGTGCAAGCACAAAATCTTTCTTTTATATTATATCAACATTGATATTAGCTTTTAAAACTCACTGAAAAAACTGAGAAGTTTCGCAAATGCTACTTTGATACAGTTATACTGTAATACACTCATTCTTGCACACATAGAAGGAGCTATGATCTCTTGATATATCATCAAGATTATAGTCCACATGTTGAGGACACAGAAGGTGGAAGGGTTCCAGTACCGTGACTTGGAAATTAATTGCAAAGTTCACGACATCTGTTGAGGCACTCTATGCCTCACTCAATTGGTTCAGGGTGTTCCTTAGAGACTCATGGCTCTTAGACTTGGAGGAAACTTTGAAGAAATTACTTATGTCTACTCTCAGTTCTCACAACCTTTAAAAAAGAAATAAAAAGTAAGCAATAGAAAATGAGGACACAAAATTGCCACTTTAAGGAGCCTGCATTACATTTTAAAAGAAATGAGCATCACTGCAAGGTTAGAAGGAGCAACTTTTTAACTCCACTTGGTAAAAGACAAAAGACTGAAAGTAGCAGGCAGCCCCTTCTTGGTCTGAATCTGCTTTGGAGCTGGCCCATGATGACACATCAGGATACAGCAAAGGATTTCCAACTGGACATAAAAGACAATAATAAAAATATTGCTTACAGACATCAGATTTCCCATTGTTAATCATCAACAGACCTTACAAAGGGCTTCCTCTTGTTAAATGAGTATTTAAGGTGTTTATTATGGGGGATGTTAATTGTTTTTCTGAAGTTAGAATGGATCCTCAGGACTCTCAGATAGATAAGCAAACATACTGGACACTTCACAAACAAAGTTTTTAAGGCTAGAACACTTTTAAGCCTGACTTTGACTTGGAAGAAAATAATGCTTCCAGGACACAACATAATTTTTATATTGCCTAATATCAATGTAGTTCTAGGTTGGCTTTTTTTATTCAGTCTCTAAGGAACCAAGCCAGAAGGGTTATTCTGGCTCACTTGTCAATATAATGGCGCTCAACCATGCTATACTTCATCTAGGGATTAATTTATTGCTATTAGCAGATTCACATGGGAAATATAGGTGGCAAGGAAAAAAATTACCTATCAGAAAAGCAGGAGTATCAAAACCTTTTTAAATAATGAAAGAAGAAAATAGATTCTAACTGAAAATGACAATTTTTCTGGAGAAGGCTGTCTGTTATGGGTGACTGCTGACAAGTAGGAGCATGATCCAGCCTGTGATGAAGGAAAACAAGAGATATATCTCTGATTTAAGGGATGAAACCATATCACTATAAGACAATAAAACTCTAGGGAGAGTAAATATGTCTATACTGGATTGACTTCAACTTGTGTAATCATACATGAGCTAAATTTAAGCTAACGAGGGCAGGTATTTCTAGTAATGTAACCATGGCAGCATAAAATTCAGCTCAGATTAAAAAAAGCCCCACCTGCTCAAGGAGTTGCATAAATACTCACCACATAACCCTGTACTACCATTGTTACAACTCTAGTAATATCTAAGTTAGATATGCAGCACGTAATAACCACAGTATAGATGTGTTTCTTGACTAAAACTCTCCTAAAAGAGTACAAAACCCTTTGGTGTCCCTACCAGAAATTCCACTGACTTCAGTGAACTTTGGCTCAGGCCTTTAATGTTGAAAATGAATGTAACATATTAGATTATTGAGCAGAGTTCTTGGTCCTAATAAGGGCAAATTATTTCTTCAGGGTAATAAAACTAATCATGTTGTAGTGATTTAACTGAGAAAACAGACTCAGGGAAAACTAATGAAAGCATCTTGAGTACTGGAGCTAAGTTTCGCTCTCCCTGCCATAAGAAATCATTTTCAAAACTTCTATAACACATTTATTCTCATATAAAGTAGGTAATAAAAGTGATAGACTGCAGCCTTCTCTCTAACCAAGGCCAAACTAACTACCTTATAGAAATGGAGCAAGTTGCCTAGGATGTGCTCCTTGAACACAGCAAAAAATTGCTCGCTATTGTAACATGAAGGTCTGTTAAGTACTGGGCTGTGATTGCTTTCCAATTAGTTTTTACAAAGTTCTAAGGAAAAAAAAAAAAGAAAAGGTGGTTCCTCAGTCTACAAGACAGCTATTAGAATTCTACTCAACCAAGGGTCACCAGAAGACTGTGCTTTGTTTCATCATGTAGACATTTTTCTATTAAGGAGAAAATGATTTCTGGGAGAAATCAAAAGGCAAAGCTAGAGAAGGTGAGTGGTTCTTTAATTAGTAAAAGCCATCCTGGTTTTACTGAGGTCAACTCTCCCTAGCAATGGGCAGAAGCTTTTGCAGTAAATCTGTGTGGGTACCAAGATGTTTGATTGGGTTGAGTGGGGCTGTTCAGATGCAAGATTTAGAAGGAAAAGTTTGGGCCATAGAAGGTTTTGAGCCTGAACGTAAGCATTGTGCAGCAAACCAAATGCCAGAGCATTTCTTGAAAGGGAAAACTAACTTGTTAATGTGATCACCAGAAACATAAAACATATGGTGCTGTTTAAATAACAATCATAATAATAGTAAGTCCTTTACAGTGACTACTGTGGGTACTTCAAGCCTTAATGCAGAGGGGTTAGATCTAAATAATCATTTTTGCTGGTATTTAACTGCAGATACATGAGAAGCCCTGTTGACATCACAAAGACAATTTCAAAGCGAAGAACAGATATAAGTGCTTTGCTGGATGAGGGCCAGAGGCAGATGAAGTTAACTCTAAGACCACTTTAGAGCCGTCTTTTTATCTCTGAATCCTCAGAGCACCCAGATCTCTTCCTGGGTAGCCTTGGGAAGGATTACCAAGGTAAAGCAGATCTAGAATAGTCAGTTTTAAAACTAGGTGGAACAGAATTTGAGACAGTAGCTGAACCCCTTTCCATAGACAACAGGGGAATTTCCTTTAGCCATCAAACAGAAATTCTGTATTAGGCTTCCAAACAGCTTTAGGAGAGGTTTGTTGATTTAAAGGCTGCTTGTTGACTGACATCCAACAAAACAGAGCAAAAAAAAAACCCAAACACATCTGTGCCAATTTTTATTTCCCTCATTGGGATTGCTTTATAATCTTCCTGATCTTATTTTTTAGGTCAGAAAAAGGACTGTGTCCAAAAGCATTTGCTCAGGAGCAAGGATGTAATAATAAATGTCAGCCAGGTATACCAGACTCCCCCCTTGTTTTGGATGCCATCCCATAGAGTTTTCAGGAGGTATTTGAAATCAATTATCACACTGAGAAGGACTGTAAAGTATGTCAGAAGGTGTGCTTGAATTCAACATTATCAGCTTCAGCACTTTCTAATCCCTGGAAGAGAAATTTTCTCCCCAGTTTTATAAAACTTTCCATCAGGTCGATTCCATTACTTCTAGTTGTTTTAGACAATCAGGGAAATCCCACTTCAGCCATGGTTGATTGAAAAAGTCCTATTGAATTCACAGGAGGCAAGATGTTTTTCCAAGAGGGTAATTTCCTAATCCCTTGGTCAAAACAACAGAAAAGAGCATTCCCAAACTCTGAAGTTGTCTGAACTGTCATGCATAAGCTGTCAAGAACCAAGGCCCTACTATCTGTAGAGATCCGGAATGATGAACATTTGCAGTCCACTAATTTTTGCAACTTGAGATTATGATGCAGTGCTAGAACATCTTTCTTACTATTCATATATACTTGTAAGTGTGACAGGTCTTACTTGGTTGGAAGTAAGCATTATATGACTTTTGCCCTTTTTTCTTTTATTTCTTTAAATATAGGTTTCTACTTTTTCCTACTGAAAATGAAGCATTTGGTACAGACTTCACAAATCAATTCTTCCTTGTGACTTAAAAACAAGCACATGTTTCTAGAAGATTGTTGCAGTGCTGTAATGATGCACCCTCTGTTTAGTCCTACAGTTTATGGAGTGTTCAGGACATGGACGGGGCATTTGCTGAAAACAAACTCTTGCACAGAAAAAATGCAATACTCCTGTACAGTTTAAGAATATACTGAAGTTTATCCTCTGCCATTGCTTAGCTATGACAGTGAATCCTTAGCCAATTGACAGTGAAATTAGAAAGAATAGCATTATTTCTTGTTTAGTGGAGCTACAAAAATGAGAACCATATGGCTCAGCATTCCTGTGACATCTATGTGAGTAAATAGGGACAAATAGATGAAATGTGGCTCTGGGAACCTGCTCTGAGTATTTGTATTCAGAGGAAAGGCTCTGACTTTGGTTTATCTTCATTTAAGGATGAGCATCTAAATGATTATTCTTATTAGGATATCTTATTAAAAGATATTCTTATTGGGGCACTATTTCTCATTGCTTCTGTCCTGGGTTCAGCAGTAGCAGTCATTTTCCTCTTCTTAGTAGCTTGTGCAGTGCTGTGTTTTTGACTTTTGGCCTGGGAACAGTGCTGATAACACCAGTGTTTTTAGTTGCCGCTCAGTAATGTTTACTCTGACCAAGAACTTTCTGAGTCTCGTGCTCTGCCAGGGAGGAGGGGAAGCCAGGAGGAAGCAGAGACAGGACACCTGACCCAAACAGACCAAAGAGATATTGCATACCACAGCATGTCATGCCCACTATATAAACTGGGGGCAGTTACCCAGAAGGGGTGGATCACTGCCCAGGTCAGGCTGGATATCGGTCGGCGGGTGGTGAGTGGTTGTATTCTCGTCTCTTGTTATATCCCTTGTCATTATTATTACTGGTGGTAGCAGCAGTGGTTTGTGTTATACCTTAGTTACTGGACTGCTCTTATCTCAACCTGTGGGAGT
>JASSUY010019205.1:0-40223 GCA_032466535.1 Forpus xanthops | reverse complement strand
CTCCTTGTGCAGAAATGGTCTGCCTGGTAGTACTTCATTTGTTTTCTTATCTTAGAATATCCTTCAGAGAAGGTAACAATGGAAGAAAGTGCCTGAAGCAGCCTGCAGCATAGGGAGTCTGATTTCTTTTGGCTTCATATACAAAGTAAAAGACTGGCATTAACCAGGATCTGTGTGAATTGCCCTCTGTGGAGGGGATATTAACCCCACTGCCTCCTGCCCCAGCACCTGAGCAAGGAGGATGAAGTCCAGCACCCTTACACAGTTCCTTACTGGGCTTCCCCTCCTGCCCTGTGACTCCAAGCTCCCAGTACAGCTGGTCGGGGGACACCTGGATCTGTCACCCAGCCTGTGGGCCAAGACCACCCACAGTAAGAGCCTGGGGAAGTAGCCAGAGCAATTACTTGTGGCCTGTATAATGATTAGGTATGTGGAGGGCCTTGCAACTCCTTTGCTGTGACGCTGTCACACTTTACTGCCCAGAATTCTCTTGTACTACACCAGCATCTTCTTTACCTCCTCCCTCCTGCAAAGTCTTGCGGACTTTACCTTCTCAGAGGTTCCACAGGAAGCTATCTATCATAGAAGAGGGAATCCAGGAGTGGAGGTAAAGAGAGAGGAGGGGCACAAGGATGGAGAAAAGAAGAACCTTGAGAGTTAGAGAAAAGTGGGGATTAGCTATATGGGATTAGACATCAGTAGAGAGGTTCTTGGTCTCTGAGCTCACAGGTACCCACCTTGGCTGTCAACTTCCCCAGCATCAGAATTGCGCTGTGGTCCTTTCCTGGTAATATCCCTTCTCATGTGTCATCACATCATGGCATGCTGGCAGGGAAAAGCAGCCTGAGCACTCTCTCTGAAATGTCAGGATGGATATTCAGAGGACTAGGCTGTCATTGACATGGGTTTTACTTTGCTCTGCCTTACAGGAAAACCTAGTCTATATTTTATGTCTGAGATTGTAATTTGGTTATTCCTTCTGTGGTTTATTGAGGAAAAAAACGTTGTTATAAGGCAGAATTTGTCTATGCTAATGAATATCACATATTTTGCACTCTATAAATGCATATTGTCCACTACTGACTATGAAGAAAGCCTGTTTTGTTTCAGCTAGCTACAACTGGTGCTTTCTACTTTGTTAGGTTACTGATTTCCTCTGCAAATGTTTCTGAAGTGTTTTGACTGTCTAGGCTATGCTTTGTGATGGAGCTGAGACACACTGAGGTGCAAATCTGCAGTTTCATCAAAAACTCTCCAGGTAAGACAAAAATGCCCATTTACGACTAGGAGCTATACATTTAGCTCAAAAGTCTAACTATGGCCTGGCAGTGCTTTAAAAGTTCGCTCTCATTTCCCAAGAGTCTGATATTGGCCTTTTGCAATCAGCCCCAGCTGCCCAGAGGAGGCCCTTTGAAAACACCTTTGCAGTTTTGGACCAAAGGTACATTTCAGGTTTGTGAAAGGGGCCAAAAACTACAGTGCAGAAACACTGTACTGTAGCTTTACACAGCTAAGAGCTGGTAGCCAACTGGCAATATAAATAGCTTTCTAAGCCTAGCTAATGAGTGTACAAATTAATTAACTCCTGAAGGAAGGGGGAATCATGCTGGGGAATGTGCTAGTTGGAGGGAACAGAGACTCATAGCTACCTCATTAGACAGAGCAGATGTCAATGGTCTCTGAAGTGCCAATAGAGATTAACCAAGCAGCAGCTCATGTCTTCTCAGTTACTTATGCAACCTGGCTGGGATATTATGCATGTGGAAGGAGCCTGGTGTGGATGGAGACTTGTCTTTTGTTTCTAGAGAAATGATAGCAGAGATAGGAGGTAGAGCTGAATCCAACAGAATGAAGGAATTCTTGCTGCTAAAGGCATTAAAGACATGAGGGCAGAGTAGAAAACTTATGGGTTAGCCAGAGAGGCAGAAAAAGCCAGATTCTTCAGCATCATCTCATCACACATCACTGATCATCCATTTCTGAAAACTCAGGGGTAAAAAATAGGTTAATTTTGTCAAAGCTGTCAGGAAAATCAAGAGCTCTTTTAGGAGAGACTTACTTTTGGCAAGGAGAGAGTTAAAGATGTGAAAATTTGTACAAGGGAAGATGAAAATGGATGTGTAAAATGCACCTTTGGGATGGTATATATCCAGACAGCTTGCTTTATGTAGAGAAAAGGTTAAGGTTTCAGATGAGGGAAATATTGTGCTAGGTGGTCAACACAACAGCGTAATTACAGACTGGACAGCAGGGATATGAGAAGAGAAGAGGGCAAGAGCTTTGGGATGTCAGATAGTTCTAACTGTTGACACTTCACTCTCAGAGAATATGAGGTCTTCTTATCGCTCGGACACATGGCTTGCACTGAGATTTTGGAAGCTGTGTGAACTGCAGATGGAACACATGGCAAGCTGCTATGGACACACAACAAATCCATCTGAAAACATCTTGCTTGCAGACTCTCTAATATGTGCTACTCTTGAATAGCTGTGCATGTAAGCTGCCTTTCCTCATCTGTCAAGTCCACATCCACCTAAATGTCTGTGTATAATTGGTCTTAGATTTGTTGAGCTGAAGCCAGGGTAAGTAACCTTGTTTCGGTGAAAAGTTACTCACAGTCTTGCTCTGAGGCTGCTTATGACTTGGGTTGTTTGGCACTGCAGGAAACAGGACTTCTCATGTATTGCATCTGAAGTGTATGTGGAGTTCCTTAACTGAGACTGAGAGGTTTTGTACGTGAAGAGGGGCATTATCTGGCCACTCACTGTGGGTATGTGTGCAAATGCTTGTTTCTGTGTTCGCAAGCACGTGTACACAAGATGCCTTATGTAATTCTTCCCAGAACTCCACCACTCATCTGCTCTGCGCAGACATGTCTGCACAGAGACCTTTTATTGTGCTTTATAAATGTGCGCCCTTGTTGTCTTATCCCTGTTGGTTCAGTTTCCAAGAACAGAATGGATAACAAACCTTCTATTCTCTCTCCTTCTGCTTTTCCCTTCTTAGATCTCTTGAGGTTTTTCTCCCCCTTCACTTTTCCAAAGAATCTAAAGCATTTTTGTGGTTCTCCTGTAATGATACCATGTCTAAAGCAGAGTGCCTGGCAGATCACAGCATATAATACACACACAACGGGTGCATTTGCCGTAACAGTCACAAAAACTTTAATGACATTTAACTAAATTAAAGCCATTTTTACCCAGCTGATATTTTATGTCAACAACTTCTTCAGCTGAAATATCTTCAATACGGTCAAGCCAAGAGCTATCCCAGTGCTACCTGCTACATCTTGACCTACCCACCATCTTAGGGTTTCCTGCTGCCTTGACAACAATTTGATGACCAACTTAATTGCTGTTCCAAAATAAATTCATAAAGAACATCAATTTGAGCATCTATTTTTTTCCCCATGCAATCAATATTCTTATCTGAGAAATCCTATGCTTGAAAAACATAATGACATTAAAAGTTTCCATTGAGTAACTGGTCTTTACTTTTGATTATGTCACTTCTCCTTGCTCAATTCAGACAGTTTCATTTAAATATGCAATTTCTTTTTTTTTTTTTTTCCCTTATAGTGCCAAGAAGTATGGAAAAATTGATAAATGACTACATGGCACCTGGGAAAGACAGAAAGGTTGGCTTATGGACAGTGGCAGAAGGCAAAAGAAAGACAAGGGACAGTCCTGCCTAACTTTCAATAACAGGGTTAGCTCAAGGTGGGCAACCTTCCTCAGATGAATTTTGGATGCTTGAGGAAAAGGTGATCAGAGGTAGTACCTCAGATACCCATGACCTGGCCTTAATCACATGGGAAGTCCCATTATTCTTAAATAAATCCTCATTTTGCCAAATTGGCACAGTGACTATAGGGTCCATGAACTTACATCTCTGGTGCCTGTTTGTGGCTGAGCCCTGCACCGAGTCCTGTTCTGGCGTCTGCAGCACTGTGAGGCCCTGGTCTCCAAACAGCTTCTGATTCTCTAAGATGAAAGCAGTGAAGGATGGACAACTGAGCCACAATTTTGTTTCCAGGACATTCTGCAATATATTTGGACCCTGCAAAGATATGTAACCTAGTTCACAGATTATCAAAGACTAGATGTGTTATTTCAGTTCTCCGTCAGGCTGGTACCTTAAAACTGCTGCAGAAAACAGGTGTCTGATGACTCAGAGGAATTTTCTTGCACAGATGGAACTTAAATCCCGCTCTTGTGTGTCCCAGGATAGTGCCTTAATAGCAGTTAAAAGCTTTTGCTTTCTCTTTTTGCTAAACAGGTTGCAACATTCCCTTGGTTGTCCACAAAACTGTTTGCATCTATGTCTAGATAGTCCACCCATTTTGTCAATGCTCTTCCTTGTAACCTTTACAGGTTCTACCTTTCTGCCTTTACAGAAAATCTTAAAGTAAGTGTATGACATGCAAACCCCTTTGTTAGAGAGAGGGAAAGATGTAGAGTTAAAAAAAAAAAAGAAGAGAGAGAAAGCTATGAGGCAATGATTATCTAAGTGTCTCATTTTGGTTTTGATATGATGGTGCATATGTGCTATCATCTAAATTACAATTTATTCATGCATTACAGTTGAATGATATTAATCAGGAAGTGGCATATTGTTAAGCAGAGCCTACTAATACAGCCTCATATACTCTTCTTCCTTTGAGCTGTTTAAGTGCTCTTCTGTAAGTCCTGCAGAGGAGGTCACTTTTCTCTTCTTGTATTTCAGATACGTTTAATAAAGAGAAAAATAACTCTTTGTGTTTCACTGGATGAAAATGTGCTCCGTCATTCTTGCATATCTAAAAAGATTGTCAAACTTTAAGGAATCAAAGAAACTGAATGGAAATGGTAGGACAAATTAAATTTTAAGCTGGTTGAAAGCAGAACTCTCTAGGAATTTAACAGAATTTTGTAGCATCAGGAAACCTGCATATTCCAAACAAATACAGGAATACTACCATGTCTTCTTACAGTTTATTTCTGTATGAAAAGCTTCATAGTAAACAGATAAACCCAAGTACTGAAAGGTAAGAACATACATATATTTATATATATATATTTCAAATAACACCTTATATAGCATCTTGTTTGACTGAACTTTAAAGATACTTGTAGGAGATCCCTCAAAGGTTTTAAGGACTGTACTGGTTTGTCGTTAACCTATCTGAATGTTAGACATCCATTCAGTAATGTGTCTTTGGTGAAGTTTATAGGCTTCCACTGTATAAGATAACAAAGAAGCAGTAACACTGGTTGGAGAGTGTCCAGGTAGTTATCAGTCAGAAAGAGATGTGTCATATGCTGCAGGCAGATGTGTAACTTCTGACATTCCAAAGTCAACCTTTCCTGGTGCAAATTCCTTGCCTTCTGTAAGAGATGCTGTAGCCATAGATTGGACAAGCTCTCCTATCTGTGCGAGAGTCCTTGCGCAGGTCTGCCAAGGAGTTCTACTAAAGTCAGTATCAACTTTCTTTTATTATTTTACTTTTCGAAGGAAATATATTTTACCAGTTGAAGTAGTGTTTTGAGGTCTTTCATTTGGAACTGGGAAGGTAAGAAAGGATACTGGAAAGAAATCATATGCTACCAGCAGCTGAAGAAAGCTTTCCACAGAAAATAACAAGCTTTAGCATTGAAGGACTTCTATACCTATTTATTTATTTCATTATTGCAAAAAAGGCTTTCTAATTCACATAATTTTACAAAATGGAAGCACACCATGGAACATGAGAACATTTCAAGACAATTTTTAGCTTGGTGCCTGAACCATGTATTTTGTGTATAGCCTGCTGAATTGGAACCATAGGTAGAGAAGTAATGCACAACTCTTGGGAGTGACTACTTCTATAATTACAACACAACAAAATGAAACAACCACACAAGAACAGAAGGTTTGTAAATTTGTTCATCAGAAGAGCTGAGCTGAGATTGTGTCTTCTTGCGCAGCAGCAAATTAGAAATAGCCTCAGAGTTCATATGTACACTATTAAAGAGGATCAGGGAGTGATCCTGGACCCAAAACCACATGGTATATGCTGATCTGCATCCACATTAGCCAGGGTCAGCTCTCTCCATGGCAGATGTGTCCTGGGGATAACTAGGTGAAGCAATCCAAAACAAAGCCAGGAATGGTCTAGCAGTTGAACAGTATAACCAATAAACCTTTTTAAATTTAGGATTATAGATGCACCTGTAAAATAACTGGCCTTTTCTTATTTACTGTTGTACACAGAGGCAGCACCACCAAGAACCTCAAGTAAATCACCTCAAACCTCAGTTAGAGTTGAAAATTTCCAAAGGTATCTAGTAGATCACTTTCCTTCCAATGTGGATTCAGGCACTTAATCACTGAGTCATTAGTGCACCACAAACATGGCAAAATAAACTTCTTTGTACCCAGGTTACGTTCCTCTTAACAGAACAACAGAACAAGCTATCTTTCATCTGTGGATGAAGTTCTTCACAGTGTGTGAGCTCTGTCAGAGTTCTTCATGTAATTGTTCCTCATGAATAAGGTATCACACAAGCCTCTAGAGAAGGCTGATCCCATAGATGAGTAGCCTGCCCATGGTGACATTTTGCAGAGTGTTGGCTCCTTCTTTAAAAGCCTGTGCCAAAGGACATCTTGATCTTCATATGCCCATTGTCTTATTCAATATAGAACAGTGTCTTTATAGCATACAGTGTTACAATAGTTAATTAGAGTTTATGGCATTTTCATGAAAAGCAAGAAATTATGATAAATATGTGAATAATGGCCGGGGAATGGATCAGCTATTCTACCGTAAATGAATGTCAATGAAGTGTAATTTTCTGGTTTAGGAGGATTCCTGCACCTGGTAATATACTTAATAAACATTAATTAAAAGGTTAATATGTTGTAGAAATTGCTTCTCTCTGAAGCCACCTGAAATCAATTTGAACCCAATTGCAAGCAGTTATCTATTGTTTATGTGGTTAAAGATTAGAGAATACATTTCTGCTTGTCAGGAGCCGTCAGAGCAGGCTTTGAATGTCATGATCAGAAGTGATTCTGAAAATTTGAATGCACTTTAATGAGCATAGAAAAAAACATTAGAAAATGTAATCAGTCATATTTGATGGCTTGACCTTGGGATTTTGATAACAAGGGTCTAATCATTTCTGTCTTAAGTGCCAACAGGATTTGCTCTTGAAATCAATTGACCATTGCTTGGTCACTGAGAGGGTAATCTTCCTTGGGAAAAGCAGTATAAATCACAAAACTCCAGCGAGTTATGAAGTAGGTTTGGAATACTATCTCTCACAGACTCACGAAATATGAGATGCAGTTGAAAAGTGATCAAAGGATAATACTCTTCAAAGAACTTGGTAGGCAAGTGGTGCTTAGTAATTCCAGAAAAGTTCTGTTCTGTATATGCTCAACTGCACTAAACACTGAGATGCAAACCACTCTGCAGCAGCAAGGGTGTATATCTTTCCTTATTTTCATGGAAAAATGAAATATGCCTCATGCATAATATGCATCCATTTGCATCCCATGTTGAATAGAACTTGCTCTTCCTGCTGTACAGGAAGACCTGCACTTTCACTGGTAACATATCTGGGTACAAGAGCTAGTAGAAGAAAAAAAGGAGTGACGTCTTAATACCTTTTCCCACAGATAGATACAGGTAGATATTTGTGCTTCTCATATAAAAATTATGTCCATATTCCTCGTCACAGGTTTTGTTCCAGATCAAGTAGATGTTTGAGCTTGATTGTAAGTTCACCCATATGAGTAATTGTGCTGAAGCTTGTGCATGCACTTGTTTAAGCACAGGACTTGTCACAAGTGGCTTTGGATGTTGGGAAATATAGGCACCTTTTCCATCATTGCTGGGGGCGGAAGAGGAAAGACAGAGTATGGGAGATTTGCAACTCCAGAGAGCACTTCTGTTATCCGAAGATACGTATTAAATATAACTGGAAGCAATTTCCTTCTGGAGGGACTGAATTTCCTCTTCATTAATTACAAAGGAATCTGGAGGAAAGAGCTTAGGATATGGCTAGCTGTGGGTGAGATTTATGGGACTTAAATTCATACACACAGCAAATTTCAGCCTTTTTCTATTCATTGATAATTTAGGACGAGAATTTTCAAGATGCCTATTGGGTTAACTATTGTCATGTAGGCATATGTGCATGAGCAGAAGATGATCTCAGGTATTTCCATCAAACATTCCTATGGGAATTAAAGGATCTCAGAATAAATGACTGCCCACTGAGAGTGAACAATGACATTTCAGTATGTCATGAGCAGCAACATAAACAAACACACATATTAGAACTTTTTTAATGGTCTGATGTACTCAGTGGTAAAAGATGCAGACATGCCATAACTGCTAAAGCACATTTTCATCACATTTGTGAGAAGATGAAGAGGATTTCAAGTTTAAAACCTATTTCTAAATCCAATCTTTAAAGTCCCTTGCCCAAATATCCAAACACATAGGCAGTTTTTAAAAGACTCGTGTTGTATCTCTTTACTATATTTCTTGTCTATATTTCTTGATTCCAGCAGTGAATCCTGTGCCATTTGATTGCATTTGTAAAATCCAACTAGATTCTTAACTGGAGAAATTATGGCTGACAGCTTCAAACTAAATGAAATTCTGCAAAAATCATACTCAGCTTGTTAATGGTAAAATTCTCCATTCTGTAATCCAAAATGTTGAGTTTCCACTAAATCAGGCTGTGCAAAATTTCCAATTTAAATAGTAGAAGGCTGGAGTTGAATGGAATTATTTCTTTTTTTAAAAAAAACGTGAGAATGTTCTTTCAAATGAACAGTCTGACAGACAACCTCAATGAGTACATCTCAACAACAAAAATAAGTACAGATTGTACTTTGTTCAAGCTGGGGAAACACCAACAGTACTACAAGAAGGAAGAAAAAAAATATCCCAACATTAATTTCTCACAGAAAGTTTCCAGTTCAAAGTATCTGAACTCTTTGTAATGTTTTTGCTGAACAGTATTGGAATTCAGTTCACATAACTATCTGTAGGTGTAAAACGTTAGCTGTGCAGCTCTGTTACGTTGTTCTGACCACCGAACACATTGTCTTTCATATATTTGTATGCTGTAATGATGATCACAATATAAAGAAATAGATGGATTTGATAGCCTTTTGTTTCATATTCAATGAACAGCTTAAATAACACAGTAGAGGGTTATTGGCCTGTGGTTGTAACTGGGGATAGGAAAAAAAATTAAAGGAATTTACACTTGTAGCCTGATATTCAGCACATGCAAAGAAGGTTTCAGTACCTTCCTGACACTCATTAAAAATCTCAAAGTCAAGATGGACCCTGGATGGGGAACCTGAAGGTGCCTGGCACTGGTACAGCAAGCAGTGACTCTTTCAGGGCAGCTTGTTGTAGCACAGTGTCACAATGGGATGGTATTAGCTAAATTTCTCAGGAGGTTGCTAGGGCCTGCCAGATAATTGCACTACAAAAGCTACAGCAGAAACCCACCCTCTGGCATGTGTCTCTTCCTGGAGCCACAGCGGAGGTATGTCCCTGGCTGCAGTCCCCAGGGACTGGGGGGACTGGTCGCTCTGGCTGCTCAGGTTTTTTGGTGAGAAAAGCATCCCATTTTGATTAAAACTTCAGCAAATTATGTAAAGAATGAAAATGAAATCTGGAGAGAAGTTACCTGCTCTCTTTGTCAATGCATTAACACACCCATCTATCAACTTCTACCACATTTTAGGCAGTAGGCTGTAGCATACAATTGCCAGTTCCAGTTCCACAAATGCCTTTTGGTTTAGTTTGAAAGAAGCTGGTAATATCTTGAGTGTTGGCATCTTGATATCAGTGCTCAAGTACCTTCATAGTGCCCACTATAATGCACATTTTTATTTGATTTTGTAACATTGTTGAGTTTTTACAGTTTAAGCTGATGTTTTCCGTGGCAAGTGTCCGAGATACTACCAGACTGTTCCAAACAGTCTGAGAGTTTAAGGGAAAACTCTGTCTCTATTACCTCTTGGTTAACTTCTTTCTGAAGTACTTGCATTCCCCTGGGAGAAGGGGAAAAAGGCTTGAAATTTGGCAGGAGGAGACCTCTGAAGCAGGAATATACTGTTGACTGTGTCCAGGAAAATCTGCCCAAATTTGAGCAAGCTATAAACCTTTGAAAAATGGTTTGTAGACAGCTGGAAGCAGGGGCTGAGCACACATTTCCCTGTAATCATGGGCACAGGATATGCTGGGGTCACCATGAGTCTCTCAGGGTGTTTCCTTCTTTCAGTGCTCACTGTGCTCCTCTCCATTTGCTGCTGCATAGGCTTTGAAGGAGAGATATGTGTGGACAGAAAAGACAAAGAGATCTGAGGTGGACAATAGAGAAAACAAGCAGGTTGACGATGAGCTGAAAGAAATCAGCAAGGAGGAGTAGACAAGTCTGGGATAGTGATAGGCTGAAGAGAATGGGAAAGAATGAAACAATCCTGGATAGATTGAGGCAGAAGGCTACTGTTCCGGAGCAGGCTCTGCTGCAGGGTTGGGAAGAGAGCCTCAAACTCTTGGTACAGCCATTCTTCTGCTGTGAGCTATGGTGTGCAAAACACAATGGGCAGACATCATCTGTCCAGCAGCATGAGCTCCTGGAGGATGCAACAACCTGCTATTGCTTTCTACTGGTCCTCACAGCAGGAGCTAAGGACAGGAGAGTGAGAAGTCCCACCCCTTCTGGCCATGGTGGGCAGACTATTGTAGGATGCTATCTGCCTTTTATGTCTGTTTCTTCCTTTTAGATTGAGGAACACTGATGCACAAAATGGCCTGAAAGAACATTTATTCAGGCCACAAAGTCAAGCATTTCAGTGCTAGAAAATGCTGCAAACACAGTTGCTGAGCAACTGTAGGCCTGAACCTTAATTAGTGCACACGCCTCAAGAGCCAACCATTAATTACATGATCACATGCCATTTTTCTCCCCACAAGTTACAAAAGATTAATTGGCTGAACAGTCCTGAGCATGTTTTATACAGATTCCTTGGACCTCAGCCCAGCTGTTACCCAAGAGAGGTGTGCACTGAACACTAAGCTATGGTCTTATTCTAGCAGCCGGATCTGTGAGGATCTCACAGGTGAGGGTTCATCCCACCACACTCATTCCAGTGCCAATCATTCAGTTTCTGCTAAATCACTGTTCTGTATAAGGGGTTGTCTTTAGTTATGTTTTCTGAAGGGACACGGAGGTTGTACATAGGTCTGTTGCCCCAACAAACCTCCTTGAAAGCCATTTTTGGTTCTCTTGCCGTGAGAAGACCCCGGAGCTGCGGCTGGCAGCTATCTGGCTGGCATCCCTCCATGCTCCTGCTGCTGTGCCAGTGACAAGTCAGGGTTTGGTCAGAAAAGGGGCTGATCCCACGGAATTTTACTAAATCTTCAGCCAAGGGTTTGCCAGCAGCAGCTGAGTGAACTCAGCGTGACCTGAAAGGACGTCTGCAGAGCCAGGGGAGCTGTTACACCCATAGCACAGTATGTATGTACTGTTCAGCCTGGAGAAGAGAGAGAGACCTCGTAGCAGCCTTCCAGTACCTGAAGGGGGCCTATAGGGATGCTGGAGAGGGACTCTTCATGGGGGACGGTAGTGAGAGAACAAGGGGTAATGGGTTCAAATTTAAACAGGGAAAGTTTAGATTGGATATGAGGATATGTAAGGGTGGTGAAGCACTGGAATGTGTTGCACAGGGAAGTTGCAAATGCTCCATCGCTGGCGATATTCAAGGCCAGGTTGGACATAGCCTTGGGTGGCACAGTTTAATGGGAGGTGTCCCTGCTCCTGACAGGAGGTTGGAACTAGATGATCTTAAGGTCCTTTCCAACCCTAACTATTCTATGATTCTGTGATTTTCCTGAAGCAGGTCAGTGTGACAGTACTTAACACCAGTAGGTCAATCCTTCATGAGCTGTAGTTTACAGTGTAAGTGCACTCCGAGGTGAGTGTAAGCCTGGATTCTGGCAGATAAGAAGCTAAGATTTGGTGTGTAGGGGTTAAGATGGGTCCTTCCCCATGGATATAATCTAGTTTAGGCTCTCCAGTATTTGCATCATTGACCACAGTAACTTAACCTAGGTTAACCTGAATCTTCTGACAGCTTTTCCTCCTTGAAGCTGCATCCCATATAAGAAACCTTAGTCTTAGTTGCTCATGGCTGAGAAGGGCTTGTTACCATTGGTATCCCTGCGTGTAATTCAAGCACAGACAGCAGGTCTTGCTAGCTCAACAAGAGTATGTGATGTGAAGGTGCCAGATCATTAGCTCTCTGGCTGTGGATTTTCCATTAGACAAATGGACAGGTTTCAGCCAGATTAGAATAAATAAATGCATATACTCATTTGCATTTCTACAATCTCAGCCAGGTCCTCAGCTTCCTATTGCAACCCACCCTCACACTGCTCTTGCTCCAATTTTGTGGGAGGTAAACCTTGCTCTGCTCTTCTCCCAGGAGCTGCTCTACCATGTGTCCTGCTTCTTACTGCCGTTGTATCATCACCTACAGATTATGTTATTGATGCTTATCTTGGCACTGGCTACATCCCTTTTCCTTCCTGCTTTTCAGCCTCACATCCAAAAGTAGGGGAAGAAGGACAGACAATGCTGCTCTCCATCCCAGGTCTTAACCTCACCTCCCATGCTCCTTGGCCCTTTTCTCTGCTCCTGAAGTAAATGGATCACAAGAGATAAGAGTCTTTTCCCCTTTTGTCAAGGAAGCCAGAAAAAAATATTTGCTACTCCTCAGCCTGAGGATGAGTTCTTCTCTTTCACTCCCTCAGTAGCTTCTTTAGCTGATCTACTGGTTTAATCCAAGCTTGGCAGTGGGATAACTGCAAGGACAATTAACTTCCCACAAAAGCCATCCCTCCCCCATAACCGGGAACAGGAGTGACCACACTTCAAAAGTCTACAAGATTTTTCACTCCCATTTGATCTTTACAGCTGATTTTTTTTTCCCCGGTTGAATGAAATAACGCCAAGTGTTCTGCCAAAACAACTTGAAGGACTAAGGTTTTATGGGGGAATGGAGAATTTGAGAGGATCGGTTTCCTCCACATGAAGATACATGTGGAGGAAACAGAAAACCTTCACATAATGTGATTTTAAGCCTTTCAGTTGTGAGACAAATCCTAAGGCACTGAGTTCTTCACTGTTTAGATGGTGGTATTTCTGGATGGAAAGAGCCTGCACCTTTATTATTGACGATGAGACATATCATCTCAAGTTTTAAAATAAATCTCTCCCTCTCTCTGTCACATTCTTCTGAAATGGTGCATATCCTTGAAGCATTTGTTTCTCTGGGAACATGCGGTGCCGCCAGAAAACTACTTAGATCATTTATTACTCCTGAATATTTAGAAATCGTTAACCTTTACACACTCCACCCAAGGAGACACTGGGAGAGGCTGTAGCATTTTTTTTAACTCTTTCACTTCTGTTCCTCCTTTTCAACCTCTCATTCTGCTGCATATCTGCTTATGACCAGGCAGTTTTATGTGTGTCTTCTGATCTGAGTGCTTGTGCAGTTACCAGGATAAGGAAGGCTCACTTTTGCTTAGAGGCAGAGAGGCAGTGTTGAAGGCTATTGCCACTCTTTAAAGCATTAATGCATCCAGATGTTACTAGGATGGTGAATAGGTCCAGCTCAAATGCAGAACAGATGGGATCTTTGTCCAAAACTCTTTTAGGATCAAAGGCCAAATCTAGTCCCTGCTCTGCTTTTTCATATGAAATTAGAAATGGAAATAATAAAACATCTCAAGAGGCTGTTTCCTTTCTCTTTCTAAAAGACAAAACCGAGAGACAGATTTAAGCCAAATAAACCCCCATATAGAGTTAAACTTTCCCACTGGCTGATGAGCAGTGGAAGACAAAAGAGGGGTGGGTGAGTAGCTCCTTATTTCCTGGACCTAAGTCTGGAGATCATTCCCAGATGCACCCAGTTCCCGGCACCACACAGCTGGATCCCACTTGCCACATGCCCTGTATGAAATGGCACTGTATGCAGCTCAGCTGTGGGATCCCAGCTGCAGCCTGCAGTGCATTAGAGGCTGACATTTGCTCTTTAGTCCTGCCTTCTTGCCACATAAGGACCAAGCCAAAGGCAACACCTTTTCTCTGTTTCATCCCCTGCAAGAGATATTATGAAAAGAAGGGCACTATATTCTTAGGAAGGACTTGATTTTGAGAGGTCATTGGTATTGAGAACATTTTTGGCAAAATAAGACCATAATTTCTAATCTTTTCAGGAATGTGATTCCAAATAATCACGTGAAATCCCTGGGATGCTGTTTTGCGTTGTGCAAAACTTTTTGTGAATTAGACCTGAAATCTAGAAAATAGTTTCAGCCAAAGACAAAGAGGGCAATTCTGAGAAACTGCAGTCAATGTGATGTGATGATTTCAAAGTGAAACCGCTCAACTTTTCAGTTTGAAACATTTGTTTTTGTTTTGAGGTTTTCCTGCCTGCAATAAATAAAAAGGGGTGAAAAGTTTAAACACAAAAATGAAGTGTTTTGTTTCAGGTCATACCAAACACTTTGGATGATCCAAAGTGGAATTTTGGGGTTTTATTGTTTTACCAAGGAAATACAGTTTCATTTCCTGTCAACCCAAAGCATATTTTGTAATTGTAGGCTTACTGTGCTGAATTCAGAAGCCAGTGATGCTGACTGCTCTTTAGGAAAAAGGCTCAGAAATCAGTCTTTTCTGGGAAGTGAGGTGAAGTTTCATGGAACAGTGCATGTGTGTGGGAAAAGGTGATGAGGGAGTAGAGATGAAGATGAAAACTAGCAATTGGTGGAGGTCCAAAGAGCGCTGTAAGTATGGGATTATGGCTGATGAGGTCTTGAAGCAACCCCGGATAGTTATTGCTTTACAGTAGGAAGACAGCTATGAGTCTGGGCTCCTTCTGCACCAGCTGTGTACCAGCTGAGCGCTGCTCAGGCAGCTGGTGCCCTAACTCCTTTAGGAAGGACAGGGCCTGTGGCTCCACTGCCACCAGCGCCTGGGCTGTGAACACAACCTGCCCTGCACCCAACAGAGTATGTGGCCCCTGAAAAGCAGGACGGCTGCATCTGGGGCTCAGGATATGTGGTGTGAGGATGCGCGTGGGTATGTGGGAAACAACTATAAGTTGTACTTAGTTGCTTAGCTATAAAGTGAACATTTCATGTTAATATGTATTGGGACATGTAAGTCCTTGCCTCCTGTGGGCTCAGTGAGTGTGGTAAAGTCCAAACATATCTCAGAGTTCAGTTTCAACTGATGAAGTATTTGGGATTATGCATTACCCTGTAAGGCACAGAGAACGGCATACTTCTCAAGTGAATTCAGCCGGCGGCATTGTAATTAACCTAATTATGTTGTAGCCTTCAGTTAGGGCAACAAGTTGCTGCTTCGCTTGGGTGCATTGTGCAGCACTGATACATGCCGCCCTATTTCTGGGTGTGTGTAACCCGTGCTTTCCTCTTGCTGTAGTTCTACACAATGGTCCAACTGTCGGAACACTAACTGCTTCTATAGGGTCCTTCTCATTTATTTTACCCCTGCCAGAGTGGCAGCCAAACCTGGGAAGGAAACAGACAATGCTTGAGCCTTCTTCAATTGCAAGAGTATCACTGTGTGTTTGTGTGTGTGCTTCTGTGTGTCCCACGCAAAATCCTATCCACAGAAGGAGCTGGGACCATTATGCTCCATGGACAATGTCCCCACCACATCAGCCAAGAGGAACCTTTCCCCCAACCGAGCACAGTGCTGAGCTTGTCTCAACTAGAAGCCAGACTATGGCTATCTCACAAATTACTGTGTTAAATCTTTACGGAGAGAGATGTTGGTAAACAAGTGCTTGCCGTTCCTATGATTCACTACCTTCTTACGCACTTGGAGAGCAAATTTCTCCACCCTCCTACGGCTGTGGGGAACCGCAGACACAGTGGAACCGGTGCCCTCCTGCAGGCGGCCAGCATCCCCCCAAAGTGTGTGAGGCTGCAGACAGCATTTCACATGGCAGCAGAGACCAGGGGAAAAATACAGCATGTGGCTGTTCATCAGGGCAGGGATGGGATCCTCAGAGAGGCCTCAGAGGGTCCAAAGCACGCTCGGGAGCTGTCCTGAGCACTGCCAAGGCTGTGGCAGCGAGGAGGGAAGGCAGCCAAGCACTGCTGGGCAGGTAGGCAGGGCAGTTCTGTGGGCAGGGAAGGGCAAGGCGGGCAGGCCGTGCCTGGCCACAGTTCCCTCTGTGAACTCCAGCAAGTGTCCCATGTTCTGGTTTTCCTCTGCGGCAAAAGGGAAGATTGGCTGCATTTCATTGCACTGTGGGCATCGTGAAGCCTCGTTCATGGTGGTCCTGCTGCAAACTCCCATACCAAGCAAATGGACTCTGGTGTGAGCAGCCGGCTGTTACAACTTCAGTGTGCTCGTGCTGGAGAGGGAAGCCCTGTGAATATATATTCCGTCTGTTCAGCTTCACATGGCACCACCGTGCTAAAGAGAGCTGCACATGATACTTGCTGGTTCTTGAAAGCAATATAGTCACACCAGTGTGGCACTGAGCCTGGCTAATTAGCCTTTCTTGGCAGGTCTAATTAGGCTGGGCAGGGAGCCATGCTGATAGAGTTATACTTTTGTGGGTTCCAGCTTTTGCTCGGTCCCAGTCATCACGGATATCTGCATTGTGTCCACGCCATGCTGCAGATGTACCACCAATGCTTTCCAGGCGCCCAGGACCCTGGCGGCAAATCCCATGGAGAGGCCAGCTGAGGACTGAGGATAATAGCTGGAGCTGGAGGGCTGAAAGGCTGCTCCTCTTTCCTGAGACAAACTTCTTTTGGGGAGAAAAACAAAACAAAAAAACAAGTCAAAAGTCATGCAGTCTTTCTCTGCATTTTTTGACCTGCGGGCATGATTTCTAAACTTCCCCCACACCCTGGGGTCCCAGACGGGATAGATGCAGTGGCTCCAAGGGGAAAAGCCACAGCAGAGCCCCGGTCAGGGTCTCCTCATGGATGGAAATCCTAAAAATAAAGTGAGCCTGTGCATTCAATTCCCATCCCTTACTAGAGATTATGCCCCTTTTTGGGCTTGAGGGTTAGATGGGTCTCAGTTCATTATGAGAGTTAGACTTGATTTGGCTGTGACCACCACTGTGACACAGAGCCAAGATGAGCCCCGTGTGCCTCCTGTGGTCAGTTTAACCCAAGGAGGGGAAAAAGCAAGGGTGAGAAGTAATAGCTGGGTCCCCCTGGCTGTGGTGAGCCCTGACATGGGGGATGGCCAGAGGCAAACTTGTTAAATCGGTTGGCAGAGAGCTGAGGGGGTGGAGATGAAGCCGCAGCTAGCGGTGGAGGCAGGAATCCAGATGGCCACCCTCCTAGATCAACATTGCAGACAAGAGATTCGAAAGGAGAAACTGTCACAAAAGTAAACAATGTAAGAGAGAGGGCCATAATGCTTGGACTGGCCATCGTCCAGGTGTCCACCCTCTTATCACACAACCTGCTGCGGTCAAACACTGGAGCGGGCCCCCCTAGCATCTGCGCCTGAAGCTTCTAATGAGTGTTTGCATGGTGAGCAGAGTGGGAGGCTATGGGAGAGGAGTGGAAAGAAGGCTTTCGAGCACGTGGCAGGCTGCCTGGCCAGCACAGCATGAGGCAGGGGAGGAAAGACATGAAACAAAAGCCTTCCTGCAGGAGCAAAGAGAAAAGACCCACTGCTGACAGAAATGAAACAACACAGCCCGCTGCGGAGGCCAGAGCTCCTGGGGCAGGCGAGGCCAATAGTTGTAAAAACAGAGTTTTGAAGTAGGAAATGTAACATGACTACAAATTGCCTCTCTTCCCTGCTCTGACCCCTGGCTCCCACTGCGTGTAACAGGATGTGCAGTGGCAAGGCACAAAGTTGGCAGCAGGATGGGCAGGCTCTCCTGACTGCACTGGTGTGGGGTGCTCACTAAAGAGCTCTGTACCCCACCCCTCGGACCTCCTCCCAGTACACAGAGCTGCCCCAAATAGAAATATTCTCAACACCAGCATTCCCCCCCAGCAGCGGGAAAGCTGGTTTTTTTGAGCTATCTGCCAACAACAACAATAATACAGTGCCGTTAATTCCCACAGGGGCCCTACTCACAATGGCAGAACCGGACAGATAATTTACAGCTGATGCATCTGTTGTGGAGACAGGACACGGGGATTTTTACCAACAGGTCCTCTAAGCCCCGGAGCAGAGTCAAAACACATGGTGAAAAATACATTTTCCTCCCATTTCCATCCTGGCTGTGCCACAGCTTTTGGCAGGACAGTGAAGGACTGCAAGGTTTTCAGTCGCAGCTCTGGATATTGCCTAATCCTCTTCTGTTTTAGTGGGTCTTTTTACCAAAATATTTGCTGTGAATGGGACGTGAGGGAAAAAAACACCAAAATTGACTGGAAAGGGTTTCTGCTGCACTGTTTACAAATCTGCCGCTTTCTGCAGAGCCACAGAAGTTAGGGATGGAAAACCCATATTAAGTCATAGAGGGTGAACTTTTCCAAGGCTTTAAAATCAGTTACCACTCTTTGACAAACGATCTCCAGAGAAACTCTGTGTGGCAATTTCAGCTACTGTAGCCCACCAATGTCTTTTCCATTCCTCGGCTGGAGGTTACCATCCCCACAGCAGAGCCAGCAGGAGAGGACTTCTGCTTGTGTTTCAGCAACTTCAGTTAAGATATCGGATGATGAACTGCAACTGCTGAAGTGGAGTCAGCCTCCTGCTGTTGACTGTTGTGGGGAGAAGCAAGTGCTAAGAGAGGGATACTGATCAGAAGTGGGAGCAAAGTAGTTTGGCCTTCTTTGCACCTATCAGAGCTTGCTGAGGCTCTAATTTCCATGTAAAAAGTGACCTGAGGTGCAATGCAGGATCACCAGAGGGTTGGTTCTAGAGTGAAAACCTCAAAACCAGGTCTGCAGAGGACATTAGGTGCATACATAAGCAGGTAGGAATCAAGGAAGACTTATTAAAAATGCCTGTCAGGATAGACATTCAACTGTCATTAAAATGCAGGGAGGCAGACAGTGGAAGAGCAAAAAGCAGTGCAGCTTGTGTTTTCTACAGTAGAATAATTAAGAAGCTGTTAAGCAGCTTTTTGTTATTTTCTTCTTCCTCTTATTTTATCCTTTTTCATTCTCACTTTCCTGGGATTTCTCTTCCCCCCAAGACCACTTCTTTTCTTTCACAGTATATTTTGTTTCATCATCGAAGTTTACTTCTCATTAAATAAGTGCAAGACACTGTTGACTGAATCTTTCCTTGTATTTCTAATGTCACCTTCTTGGAAGAAGAACAGTGCTACATGGCTGATGAGATTGCTCATCAAATATCATCAGTAATTACTGATATCTGTGGAAACTGTGAGCTGTTTATATGCCATCTCAGACCAGGAAGATCTCCTGCTGGTATGGCGTTGGGAAAGGCTATTCTGTTGGGATTCAGTCTTTCAGCAGAAGTGCGAGTTGATCAGCTAACATGAGGTGTGTTTCACCCAAACTCGGCAGTTACTGCGGCACTGAGATTAGGGTGGATGCCCTGTTTCATTGGAGTTACCTATCTCTCTGCAAGTAACTCCAGCAGATAATTTATACCACGTATTTTAGGCTTCTTTTACAATATGAACCTCCTTCAGAGGAAACATCCCTTTCAGCTCAATTCCTCTTCTGTATTTGGCTCTTACATAATCAGTTGTCACATGAAGAACAAATGCTCCTAAAGGTGAATTACGTGGTTATTACTGCAGGGGGATTGTATAGTTATTTTCAAACTACGTCAGTGTGAAAACTGAAACATTCTACCCAGTACCTATGTGGATAAATCACCTGTGGCACAGAGAACTTTTGCAGCATCCTGTCCCTGTGAAACCTTGGAAGGAGCAAATCATGGAACTGGCAAGGTTGTCCAAACATTGACCTCACAACTAAGTGAGGGATGGTATAATGAATGCAGAGCAGTTGAGTACCCTGTGTTACAAGAGGACAATATTAATTGCAAGGAAATGTGGCCTCTCTTGCAGTAAAGGTCAAGACCCTGTGCCAGCAGTGTTGTCACTGACTCACAAACAAGTCTTCTCTTTGTTCCTGCTTCAGTTGTTCTGCCTATTGCTTGAGCAATGTGAGAGGCAAGAAGCTACTGGCCTTGCTGTTTTACTGAATTACTTTTGTGCAGTCAAGTTGTTGATGTGAACCCCTACATGAGAACCCTGGAGGATAGTCCTTGTTCTGATTCAAGAAGACTCTGGTTTAGTAAGCCAGAGAAATTATGTTGGTGGGACAGAGAGCAGCAGAGGAAATGTGGAATAGAAAACTGAGCGGGTACAATCTATTTCATTATGAATTTTCCATGAAATAGCAAAGGTGGAGTTGGGGGTGGGAGGACATTAATTTATGGCAGAACATTGTTATTGCAGCCCTTCTTCAACTAGTCATGTTACAGGAAGATAAATACAGCCCAAGCCAAATCTTCCCCTGGGCTAAGCCTACTAGTTTGGAGATTTATGTGCAACTTACGTCCAGCCTTGTAATTCCACTGTGTGACTGACCGAAGGTCTTCACTTGCAGGGTAGGATGTGTTAAAGGCACAGATATTTGGAACTGGAGCACAGCAGGACATTGCCTGGTGATACCATTACTAAACTTCAATGGCCAAAAGCAACTTGCTGATCTCTGTGAATGCAGTGCTTGCAGCACTGGGTCCAGGGGTATCTCACAGTACAGCAAACATGAGGCACTTTTCTGTCAATGACCAGAAAAGCCAGGCTGTGTTTGCTCAGCAAGAAAATGCTTACACTAGCTTATATTTTTTCCCTTGAAATTCAACTTTCCTAATTCTGTGTGGGAGAGCTTTTTCCAGGCTTTTTAGAGTAGTATCAGTATTATGGCTAATGAGGCAGTGGAAAGCAAGCTGGTCCATTCGCAGTTGCTAATGACTCCATTCCCATGAGCCTAATCAAAGATCTGTACATTTAATTGCTGTCAAGTCAGCTCTAGCCACCTGCCATTTCTACCACACCTGAGCTCCCTTCTCAGTGGCCTGTGATTCTAAATGAATCCATCTCTTTTTCTAAGGCAAAGAAAACAGAGCTGCCAAGCAACCCTGAAATGCTGCTTTACTGTTAGAGCAAAGATCAAACAGTCAGCATTGTCACTGAGTAATACGTGTGTTAACTGATGAGGGCACAGGTTTTGGAAAAATTTATTAGCTTTATATTGGGGATCAGGGAAGTGAGAAATACACCCTCGTCTGAACACGTCCTGGACTTGAGACAGGTTTCTGTCAGAGGCAAAAGTGATTTTTGGTGGCTTACTACTGAGCAAAGTTGAACCACATTTAGTTTTGGCTTTCTCTGATGGAAAATACCACTGAAGCCATTATTCCAGCCCTGCAGTGGGCTGGTGCAGTATTTTGATCAACCTTTGTCCTCAGCATCACGATTCCTAAACATCCTGCCTTCTCCATAGGGAATTGATACAGGAAATGTCGTGGGACCATGTTCACTTGAATGCAAGAGATAACTCCTGTTCATTGTTCCAGAAGAAAAAAAAAAAAAAGAAAAAAGAAGAAAGAAAAAAAATAAAATAAAAATCCCAATTGCTGCTAAAAAAAAATATTCTTTGTGATCCTGAGTAGATCAGCTTTCTTCTGTCCAGGCAACTCAAGAATCAAGATATCTAATGCCATGTATTTATTTAAGCATATTTCCAGAGGCATTTTTAAAGTTGTTAGGAAAGATGAAGCCTATGAAGTCACACAAAAACATTGTTGGTTTTTAGATAACTGATCCATTTTTAGCCTGGATTCCTATTGAAATGAGAATTATGGAATCACATGGCCACCACTGGTTTGGAAAAAGTTCTGGGCATCCCCCCACCCTGGAAAAATTAAAGGTCAGGTTGGGTGGGGCCCTAAGCAACCTGATCTAGTTGAAGATGTCCTTGCCCATTGCGAAGGGGTTGGACTAGATGACCTAGGGTCTAAAGAATGAGTCTTATGAAGACTGGCTGAGGGACCTAGGATTGTTAAGCTGGAGAAAAGGAGGCCGAGGAGAGACCTTGTCACTCTCTACCTGAGAGGAGTTTGCAGCAAGGCGGTCTGTTCTCCTAGGAAACAGATGATAGGACAAGAGGAAATGGCCTCAAATTGTGCCAGGGGAGTTTAGTTTGGATATTAGGAAAAACAATTCTTCACCAAAAGGGTTGTCAAGCACTGGAACAGGCTGCCCAGGGCACTGGTTGAGTCACCACCCCTGGAGGTGTTTAAAAGACATGTTTATGTGGGGACATGATTTAGTTAGGTACTTGGCAATGTTGGGTCAATGGCTGAACTCGATTTTAAGGGACTTTTCCAGCCTAAATGATTCTATGATTCTATGTGATGTATGATCAGTCTGTCTGATCATCTCTTACTAATCACTTTCTTATTCTTGGCTGATTGAGCCTTAGACAACAAAGGAAGACAAATGTGAGAGAGATTACAATACTGTTTAAAATACATAAGTACCCAGGTGGAGGAGCAAAACTCCACAATATAAATATCCCAAGTAGAGGAAGCCTGCCAAGTGAATTCGTATGTTGTCCGCAAGAGAGGCCATATGGATGCTGAGGCCACAACAATAGACTTAGAAATCATCATAAACCACAAAACACAGGTCTGTGGAATGTGAGGCATCATCAATATCCATTCTTGAAGAACTACTTGATTTCCTTTCTTAACCCATCACAAAGAGCAAAGAGACCATTAAGAGATATAAGATCTTTGACAGGATACAGTGAGTTTTTGCAAGTGGCTTGGTCCATATGAAAACTGAAGTTTTTTACCACATTATGGCAGTGTGGAAAGGCTTCGTAATAGCTTTTAATACAGTTTACTTTGAATTTAGGAGGTCTCCCTCTGCCAGAAGAGTTTAATTGGCCATGAAGACCTGTGAGTCTTGAATTGTGAGTTGACAGACACATAGATTAATTTAATAGGAAAACCAAAGTATAAAATGAAGGGTCTGAAAAGAGTTAAAGGGTCTGTAGCTATTTTTATCAGTCTGAGAGCTTAGAGCTAAATTCTGACACCTGTTTTGCTATATGACTAATCACTGTTAGGTAGTCACTGCAGTGCCTACCTAAAAGATCTTTACTTTTTGGCCATTTCTGTGATAAGATGTTTAAAATTCAGAACATCTTACAGTACCTTCAGGAAAACAAGCTGTCACATGGGAAGGCACCTCTTTGAGCTGCCAGACAACAAAGATCACATCCACATAAAGGGAAGCCAGATGCAAAGGTTGAGTGGCGTGCTACCATGCTAAATTCTACAGTGCCGGGTACCTCGGTTAGCTCTGTGAGTCCCTTCCTAAAGAATACAAAACCTTGAGTGTCTATGCTTTCCTGTATTACTGAAACAAATCAGGAAAAGAAAAAGACAGAAACCATTCCCATCAATGACTGAAACATCTTACTAGACATGGGAGAGCCATATTCAAGTCCGTGCCTACCCAAAAAGGCTTCAAAAGATTTCTCATTTTCTAGGAAGAATATTAGATGTGAGTATGGAGATTCCCTCTCCCTGCCTCAGTCATAGAATCATAGAATAGTTAGGGCTGGAAAGGACCTTAAGATCATCTAGTTCCAATCCCCCTGGCATGGGCAGGGACACCTCACACTAAAACATACCACCCAAGTCTATATCCAACCCGGCCCTGAACACTGCCAGTGATGGAGCATTCACAACTTCCCTGGGCAACACATTCCAGTGCCTCATCACCCTTACAGTAAAAAATTTCTTCCTCAGATCCAATCTAAACTTCCCCTGTTTAAGTTTGAACCCGTTACCCCTTGTCCTCTCACTACAGTCCCTCATGAAGAGTCCCTCCCCAGCATCCCTATAGCCCCCCTTCAGATATTGGAAGGCTGCTATGAGGTCTCCACGCAGCCTTCTCTTCTCCAGTCTGAACAGCCCCAACTCTATCATCCTATCTTCATAAAGTGATACTTTTCCTTCAGTGGCATTCTGAGCAACTGCCACTGAATCTTGCGTGGACTTGATCAGCCTGTAGGGAGGATGTCCAGTGCACCTTGCTAGGTCACCAAACCTAGGTCAGCAGAGGAACCTCTAGCTTTTAGCTGCCAGTTGGGTTTAGGGTAAGAGAGGTGTTGAGCAGCTCCAACAAAAGATTTTCTTTTGCCTGAGACTTTCTGGGGTTTGCCCCTTCTGCTTATTTAATGGTTCCCAGCAATGCTATCAGAAATGGAGTTGAAGCATAAAATGGAACACTGCAGCTCCTCCTAATGAGTGCAAGGCCATAGTGTTTGCAATGCTACTGTAATGTAATGATGACGGCATTTATGAGGAGACATTGTTTCACACGCTTCATTGCCAGAGAGAGGTCTTTGACCTTACATAGAACAATCTTGCAAAACTTATTGCCACATGCCCCAAATCCTTTCTGGGTTTCATGGAAGGACTAGACAGGCATCTTGTGTAACTGGGACTCCTCCAGTCCTTTTCTCCTGGTCTGTTTGTTCAGTGAGTAGGTGTGGAGCTATTCAGGACTTTGAGATGAGTGTGGCAGTGTCCATAGGAGGAACTTCCCAAATTATTGAGGGTGGACACAGAACTGAACAGAGACTGTAAGTAGATTCAGGCCCTGCTCTTTTTCCACAACTCACATCAACTAAAGCCATTAATTTATGTACTAAAGTCAGAACACAGCTCCACCCCAGCCTCTTTGAGGAGATGTGAACACTGGGAAAGGGTTCATGCTGTTAGTACCTGGGATATGAGTGAAGTTCTGTTACTTTCTCCAACGTCACCTCCAGTAAAGGTCCCTAGAGTTTCATTCTTGGTTGTTCTTATCTTCATTAAAGGTTCATAAGTGGAAATATAGAATATGTCATTACCTTGAGCTAGGCATTTGGACACATTCTCCACTGCTCATCTAAAGAAGTGTGGTACCAACTGCAGAAGGATGCAATACAACTCCAGATGGTCCTCTGAGACTGAGGAGTATCAGCAGTGGCTTTTGAGGGCAGGGAAAGGAGGAAACACCAGTGATAGGATGGACTGTGCCTTGTCCTCACTTGGACACTTACACACAGCCCTACAAAGGGTTTCTCACTGCAACCTGCAGAGCTGGGGATTTTTGTTGTGAATAATTAGCAGCCCTTTAAAAAATTATATATACTGTCTCAGTTCTTTGTAAGTAGTTTTATTATTCCTTTTACTGTTTTGGCTGTGTTTGTCTTCCACTTGACACCATTGCCAGCACTGAAGACAAATATGCATTTATTTTGATTTCCTCCTTAGTGTACACAAAACTTACAATGAGAAAGCCTGGAAAGTCTGCAGGATAATCTCCATTGATAGCTAAATCCATTCTAAATGGTAATGAAAACACAGTATCCTAATCAGGAGGGAGAATGTATTTTCAAATGCAGCCCAAAAATGCTTTCTTGGACAGTAATACAGTACTGTAGCTTTTGTTCAACTCTTGGCCAGGGGTTCAGATTTCTCCCTGGGGTCCAGAAGCTGAAAATCACTTGGCATAATTTCATAAAGACCTCAAAGTATAGCTCTGTTCTTTTTAACTATAGGAGCATATCCTCACAGTCAGCTGTTTCTGAAGCACCACCTGAAGCACTGCAGGAAATCGATGAAGGAACAACAGGCCAACCAGCTATTGCATAGCAAAAACAGGGATCTTATCATAGAAATAATTGGAACCGAATCTTTCCTTAATTGGAGTTGAAAAGACTGCATTATCTAGAGAGGATCCTTGGAACATAAAAGCAACATTATTAGCTCTTCTACAGTGGCATTCAAATGGTAATTTAGCCTTTGTCTGAGAAAAAAGATTAAAGGAAGAACTCAGAGCAGTCTTTTTGTTTTCTTCAGTTACTATCTCATGTACTCAAATTTTTGCCTCTGTCTGCATAGAAGCAGAGCTGTGGAAACTGAAGCCTCCAGGAAGTTCATTCCTTTCCTCCTCCTTTTCCCCTGTAATTTAGACACCTGCCTGCTTTCCTTTTAGGAGACTCCAGGGCTAACAAACGCAGCCACAGATAAGAATGAGGACAAAGCCAAGGGTGGGTGGAAAAGGCAGGGCATGTGGCAGTCCAGGTCTATTTTCTTAGCCTTTCAGCCTCCCGTCAATATTACAAATAGCTGGTTTTGCTCTTGCTCACATGGAAAACTTCCACTGAAATTGCAGTTTCTGTGAAATCTTAATTTTCCGTGACTTTTCTTTTTCTGTATGTCTCATTCAGGAAAATTAAACTCTAGGCCTTCTGGTTTATTTTAGAAATGTTCCGTTACACTCTCTGTGCATTCGGAGAGCTGTATCTGCTGTAGCTGGTATCAAGGGAGCCCTTGCAGACACATTATGAGAAGTACAGTTTGTCTAGGAAACTAAATCCAATGGGGAAAGCGAACAACAAAAGGCAGCAAAGTAGCAAGTTCTTGCTGAGGCATTGAGTGTAACTTAAGTTGAATTGACCATCACTGAAATGCATTGACATA
This sequence comes from Forpus xanthops, assembly GCA_032466535.1. NCBI lineage: Eukaryota > Metazoa > Chordata > Aves > Psittaciformes > Psittacidae > Forpus > Forpus xanthops. The sequence continues at coordinate 13,656 of JASSUY010019205.1, read as the reverse complement.
CACAATAAAATATTCAATTTGGAAATGGCCAAACACTTTTTTTTAGTTGACAACACTGAAGCATTTTTTTTTTTATAATATTTAAGAAACAATTCTGGGAGAACTTGAGATACCTCAAATAATGCTAATGCATTAACTTCCATTCTGAATTTCTCTTCATTCTGTAATCTGTTTCTCTTTCACTTTGTCGTGGTTTAAATCCAGTCAGCAAATAAGCCACACAGTCCTTGCTCACTCCTCTCCCTTTCTCTCCCTGCTCCAGGAGGGAGGGGGAGGAGAATCGAAATAATGTAACTCCAATGGTTTGAGATAAGAACAGTGCAGTAACTAAGGTATAACACAAACCACTGCTGCTACCACCAATAATAATAATGGTAAGGGAAATAAAAAGGGAAGAGTATACAACCACTCACCACGTCCCGACCGATACCCAACCCAACTGAGCAGTGGTCTAGCCCTTCTGAGTAACTGCCCCCAATTTATATAGTGAGTATGATGTGCTGTGGTATGGAATACCTCTTTGGCTAGTTTGGGTCAAGTTCTTGTCTCTGTTTCCTTCCCACTTCCCCTCCTCCCCGGCAGAACATGAGACTCAGAAAGTCCTTGGTCAGACTAAACACCACTGAGCAGCAACTGAAAACATGGGTGTTATCAGTGCTGTTCCCAGACTGAAAGTCAAAACCACAGCACTACACCAGCTACTAAGAAGGAGAAAAATGACTGCTACTGCTAAACCCAGGACACACTTTTATAAGAGCACATAATACACACATTAGAATTCCATGATCTCCAAGGCTTCACAGAAGCTGCACACGGAGTATGTCTTAATGGCTGTGGAGAGATATTCCCCATCTTCAGCTCAGGTTCTCATTACTGCCACCAAAGGGCACTGAGCCTGGAGTAACACTGAAACATTTTTTGTTTCAACTTTTTGTAGAGTTGGTGTAACCAGGGCAGTACAAGGTTATAAATGAGTGAAGAATAAATTGTGGTGTCCCTTGGTACAGAACTGTTAGAATGTGAGAAGTGGACAATCTTTATGTATATGTGTCCTTCCTAAGAACATCAATAACCTTTCCTGACGAGAAGGAAAGGTTTCATCTCTGAACTGATTTCAAAGCTATTTACTACAATTTTCATTCTGGCAATAAATCTCTTCAATGTCTTGGTCAATACTTCTTTTCCTTCTCAAAAGAATGGTCCTGTTTCATTATTATTTTTTGTTATTATTATTGCTGTTACCTTGAGGAGAGGAGTTTAAACATTTATCAACAATGAAAAGATGATTTCTCAGTGTTAGCTGAGTCCCAGCTATGGCCTGCAAAACAATGTAGATTCAGCTGGAAGCACCTCTCATAAGCTAGGTTTGTGGCAGCAGATCTAGGGAAGCCTGCAAATTGCTATCTCCACATATGCTCTCTGACTATGTCCTGCCATCCCATCAGAGCTGGGCTCAGGTGACCACACCAGTACCTCTGCCTCCTGGTGTCCCTGGCACTTCTGCAATAGCATCAAGCACATCAAGCACAAGTTAGATAAAGCCACTGAGAGCTATGGAGGCTCCGCTAGCCATTACACACAACCAACTTTCCTATTTACTTACCATATCTCAGAAATCTTGAAAACCTGATGGACACAAGTAAAACCAGCAGTGGAATTTAGGGCTGAATATAATGAATGTTGTTAGCAGTTGTTTACAACACTGAAAGTTCACCTATCAATACCAACATTTTTACCCTTCTTAGCCCACCTACTCCCAGATTTATCTGACATAGCTAATGCAAGAATGTGTTTTTATGCGTATGTGCCCAAAGGAAACCTTAGGAAGAACGGAACTGTTTCAATTCCTACCAAGTGCAAAGCCTGCTTAAGTCTTTGATTAGCCATCGTTCAGAGAACTTTCTGATCCAATGATTTTTTTGGCATTAAGAAAACTAAGTATGGAATGAGTATGTAAACACACTGGTGAACTGATGAGGTATAAAATCTGTAGAAATGACATAAGAATTTAAAGGAGAAATTTACAGATATAAATTTGGTGTGACACATAAGTGATACAGAATTACACAGTATGCTGGTTGCCCATTAAATACAGTACCTTACACTGTCTTGTTTTGAATAGGCTCTGCTGTTAAACAAAATGAAACCTTTGCTATGCTAACTGCTGATGAATAACAAAAAAATAACAAGCCCAGCTTTACAACCAGGTTATGACACTTCTTCTGTACATGAATAACACTTGGCCATTTACAAGCCTTGAATATGGCTATCAGTCTGTACCACTGTAGTATTATCTGGTTATGCAGAATAATATGAGTTTCACCAATTCAGTGACAGTACTTTGCTGAGAAATTTTTATTTCAGCTGTCCCTGTTTTTCAGAGAACACAATTCCCCTGGATCATCTAAGAAATCTGGAATCTGAAGACGCATAAGTCTACAGGACCCGATGAGATGCATCCATGGATTCTGAAAGAACTGGTAGATGAAATGGCCATGCCACTATCCATCCTATTTGAAAAGCCATGGCAGTTCAGTGAAGTTCTCCCTGACTGGAAAAGGGGAAACGTAACTCCTTATTTTTAAAAAGGGATAAAAGGAAGACCTGGGGAACTGCATGCCAGTCAGTCTCAACTTTGTGTCCTGCAAGATCATAGAGTAGATCCTCCTAGAAACTGTGTTATGGAAGATAATGGTGTATAGAAAATAAGTGCCTGATTGTCAGTGGCTATAGCTTCACCAAGAACAAAATGTGATTGGCAAATTTGGAGGCTTTCTACAATGGGGTTACAGCATTGCTGGGTAAAGGGAAGAAAAACTGGTGTCATCTACCTGGACTTCTGCAAAGCATTTGATGCAATCTCACATGACACCCTTGTCTCTAAACTGGAGAAACACAGATTTGATAGGTGGATCACATGGTGGATAAGGGGTTGGCTGGATATTTGTACTCAAAGAGTTGAGGTAAAGGACTCAGTATCTAACTGGAGACCAGTAATGAGTGATGCTCCTCAGGGGTCAGTATTGGGACTGATCCTGTTCAATATCTTTGTCAGTGACATGGACAGTAGGATTTAGTGCACCCTCAGCAAGTTTGCCACAGACGCTAAGCTGTGTGGTTCAGTTGATGAGGTGGATGGAAGGAATGCCATGCAGAGGGACCTTGACATGTTTGTGGGGGGGGCTGATGCCAACCTGATGAAGTTTAACCATGACAAGTGCAGTCAGGGCAATCCCAAGCACAAATACAGGCTGGACTGAGACTGGTTTGAGAGCAGCCCTAAGGGGAAGGACATGGGGGTGCTGGTTGATGAGAAGCTCAGCCCAGAAAGCTGACCGTATCCTGGGCTGCATCAAAAGGAGTGTGACCAGCAGGTCGACGGAGGTGCTTCTGCCCCTCTACTCCACTCTCATGAGACCTCACCTGGAGTACTGGGTTCAGCTCTGGAATCCACAAAATAAGAAGAATATGGACCCGTTGGAGCAGGTCCAGAGGAGCTAGAAGGTGATCAGGGGACTGGGACACATCTCCTATGAAGAGGCTGAGAGATCTGGGCTTGTTCAGCTTGGAGAAAGGAAGAATCTGGGAAGATCTTAGAGCAGAATTCCAGTACCTAAGAGGGGCCTACAAGAAATCTGGAAATGGACATGTAGAGATAGGACAAGGGGCAGTGACTTTAAACTGAAAGAGGGTAGATTTATATTAGATATCAGGAAAATGTTCTTTAGTGTGAGGGTGGTGAGGCACTGGAACAGGTTGCCTAGGGAATTTGTAGCTGCCACATTCTTGGAAGTGTCAAAGGCCAGGTTAAATAGGCAATTTGAGCAATCTGGACTAGTGGGAGTTGTCCCTACCCATGCAAAGGGGCTGGAATTGGTTCTTTAAGGTCCCTTCCAATCCAAAGCATTCTATGATTATATGAAACATACAGGTGACAGAACCAGCCAATATCTCTCTGAACCATGTTTCTGCTGTCTGAGAGACTTGGCTTTAAGGTTTCTGATTAAAGGCTGCATGTAAAATATGACTCTCAAATGCCCAGATGTGCTGCCTCTGAGCCCTGGTGGTATCTGTTATCCCCAGAGACCTCTGTACTCAACGGTAAACTTCCCCAGATGCAGCAGGATCTGTTTCTGCACACAGGATCACTTCAAACTTTCAATATCTTCTGGTTCAGAAAGAGGAGCAAGAGGCCTTGGGGAAGGGGCACAAGAGAAGAGACATGAATTGGAGTTGCAGGAGAAGCAGCATGCCATCCATGTCTGAGTCTGAGATTGTAAAGAGCAAAAGGAGCTGCCTCCTGAAATTAAGTCTAATAATATGGTCAAAAGGAAAAGAACAGCAACAAAGAAGAGAGGCTCTAAAGCAGGCTGTAACAAGCAGCTTGGATTTTGTCGCTGATTTTAGACATTACTTAATCAAATGGGACCAACAAATCTCCAGCATAGCTCTGCTTGCATATACTCAGAAAGGTCTCTGTCTTCACTGCAGTGGTATCACTTCAGAATCTGCCTTGCTCATCCCCTCCAGTCCTGTGTTGTCTGACCTCCAGCCAGCTTGGCAATGGGATCAGCAGGATTTACTCAAGTGGTGTGGGCTCGGCACACTGGGTGGTAACAGCAAGTTGGTGAGTGCTGGCTCTCCTCTCACAGTCAGTCCCACAGCAGACAGGGCTGGCCAGGAGGGAATGGGTTTAGTTCCCTCCACTGCCTGAGGAAGACAGAGATTTAGTTATGCTCTAAATATTGAGCTAATGAACAGGAGGATGATGTGGATGTGAACACTACCTTCTTTGTCAGATGTTGTTTGGGAGAGATTTTAAAGGGCTTAAATGACCAACTCTAGGAAAAAGGTTTAGCGTTGTGATTTCCAAGTAGAGGAAATACCCTATTTCAAACAAGAATGACGCACTAAAGTTCTTGACAGAGACAGGGTGTAAGACCCAGCTTTCTATGTGGCATATCCTATTAGTGAGATAAGATGGCTCCTCATGCAAGTTGCTGGCAATTGACCTTTTTCTTCATTCACTTCACAGGCACCTTTAGCCTTGAACTCATGTCATAGAACTGGTGTACAGCAACAGAACAGCTGCCTTAAGGTAAGTCTTTCTATTATTTTTTTTACTAATGCTCAGGCTTTTGGAGACCAGTCCGTGGTTCCTGGTATGCATCTATCCTTTTGTCTGCAAGATACACCAGAAAGATTAAGTAAAGCGCCTTCTAAATTCCTACTCTACCTGAGATAAAAGTGGCATTTATTATGCAGTAGAAATGCCAATGTTCACACATAATATGACTCACATGCATGTCTGTAGATAACCAAGATAAAAGCAGAGGAGATCTGAACCAAGGCAAGAAAGCAGGCAAGGAAGAGCAGGAAAGCAAGGAAGATTGCTGCAGACAAGCCCTGAAATTAACATCCCAGTTACCTGCACATATCTGCAACCCGTGCTGGTGAGGAATCACAGGGGGGTTAGAGATAACCACAACTTATGCACGTGAAGCGCAGTACCTGCTGTATGCACTGCACAGGTCTGACATCTGGTCAGTCTCAGTATAAGCCAAGGAATATAGGAGAAAATGCAGAGTTATGTATCACAGAATTTGAGAGAGTAATGTCAAATCAAATGGAGTGAGGTGCTCCAGCTGCAAGCAAAGGGAGGCTGCTTTTAAAGTCAGGAAGGGGTAGATATTTCTGAATGCCAAAGTACCTAGATGCTCAGAGATTTTCTGGATTGCCCAGCAATACTTAGGCACCTCAAAAGCACCTTTATAGCTTTGTGGTTCTTGCCGCAATTAATCCCTGGAGTAAGTGCCCTCAGATGAATGGAATTGCAGCAGGGCTGCCCTGACTGGGTGACAGCCCAGCACCACTCCACCCAGCCCTGAATGCTTAGCCTGTTACTCATGCTGTGCCTTGGGACTCTGGAAGCTTGCAGCCTCCTATCTGTGCTGCCACTTCTTTCTTTTCGCATATCTTTTGGATGGTTTTGGAGTTCCAGCTGTAATACAGGCCTCTGCTCACCCTGCTCCCTCATTTGTCTTCTGCCTCTCTCATCTTGTTTGCTTGGCCCATGTGTTATTTCTGTGAGCATGAGCAGGAGTAGCTGCATCTCCATGCTCAGCCTGCAGCTTCTGCACTATGCATAAGTGTCCTTGGTGCAATTGCATTGAAGTTATTTGTCTGCTTTCTTCCAAAATAACAAAATCTTTGTGCTCAGTCCTAAAGACTTGTGATCATCCTTCTGCTGTACATCCTGTGTAATCATTGTATCAAATGCCATGCATTTTGCAGGAAACCTGCATAGCCTTGAAGTTCCAAATCCTCCTCCTACTAAAGGCCTCTATTAATTAGAAGTAATCCCTGTTAATTATGAGGAAATACATACAATTGCTCCCAGCTCTGCATGTCTGCACAGAATATTTCACTAAGTATATAACCTTTGGCACCAGGGACCTGCTCTTGGGAGAATTAGATATCAGGACGTATTTGTTTAAGCTTTGAGTCACCAGGATGTTCACCAAGATAAAAGTCAGTTTTCAAGGTCATCTCAGACCTCATGACCTTTAGGCCCGCTCCAGAATTTTGAAGACTTCCTGGTTAAATAAGGTTTACCACTGTTTGAAAGAATTTGGCCCCTGGCAAGTGAGTGTGAGAAGTCATCTGTGTTTGAATGTTTACAGTGTAGAAGCTTGGCTGCTGCCTGCGATTTTGAAGTTGCCCACTGTATTTATAGCCTGAACAAAGCTGTGAAAGGCAAAGAGGGACTCACTAGCACAATTAGAAAGCCATCAAATGGTGTTAATGAAAAACCAGAGGGACAGATTCAGCCACTTTTTATGTGAGGGCCATTGGGAATCACTTTGTTGAAGACAATGAAGCTGCTGTGGGTCTAGCTCTGAAAATGAAGGTTGGAGACTCTGGAGAGAGAAGCAAGCTGTGCTACATGTACACCCCTGCTGACGCAGCTGTACGGTAGTGTAAGTGAAGCTGATACTGGAGGCAAGTCCTGCTCATTTATGCTTCTGGCACCTCCCGTTGTCATCGGTGCACTCGGTGGCAGACTGCTCTTCACGTGTAAGCCTAGTGAAGACTGAAGTTGCAATAGGTCAGATTCTGCTCTCAGTAATATCTGTACAACACCTCGGGGTGAGCGAGGCAGAGTTTGATCATGGTTGCACAATTATCCCACTGAAATCACATTGCTGCCTCCGGAGGTGTGAGAGCACAGGCTCACAGTGGTGGGACCAAAGTCAGCATCTGACACATGAGAGTTTCTCTGACTCATTTGAAGCAATGCTGATTCTCCAGATTTACATTAGTGCACTTTCAAATCAAAATTCATTGAAACAGGCTTTAATTGACAGAATCCTATCTGTGGAATGGCTCCATGTAGTTAAGGTAAGGGATTGCTCACTTCTGCAGCTGACTTTTCTCCTTTATTCCCCCCTAGGTTCATGGTATCTGTGTCCCCTGGGTTACCTCTACTTGTGCAACTACCAGGAGAGTAGGAAGATATTTTGATGCTTCCAAACCTGGCTGGGTCCTCTCTGTGATGTAATGCACAGGTATGACCAGCATAACAGAGTTCTGCCTGGTCTCTCTGTGCCTGTAAAGGGAGGGGCGGCATAAGTTGCTCCACAGTGTAAGTCCTGATGGGCTCCTCCACACAAGCTGCTTCCCAGAAGTGGATTGCCACAGGGCCAAAAGCCTTCTGCTCCTATCTCTTCATGCCACCATTCTCATAGAACGGTTTGGGTAGGAAGGGACCTTAAGTATCATCTACTTCCAACCCCAAATGTGCTTCTAGAAATCACTGGAGACACAGAAGCATTAGACTGGGATAGTGCCTTTTCCCTCCACCCCCTGCTGCCCCTTAGCTCACTAAGGAGCCCTACTATGTGTGAGTGGCTGGCAGCCTGCAACAGCCTTTACCAAGTACAAAGCAGTACCAGGGAGATGGCAATGGGCCATGCTGAGCCTGAGCTCGGTGCAACCAAGGACTGCCAAGTTCAGTTGTGGGGACAATCTGCATCTGGTAAGTTTGTGTGGGGAAGGCATGCACTGAAAATGTGTACTTACTGGATTGGGGTTTAATTTCAAGGAAGCAAACGGATTTCACTGGAGGTTGCTGTATATATTGCAGAGCAAGGCTGATCTTTCTTTTTTTTCACTCTTTTCTTTCTTTTTTTTTTTTTTTGAGGGAGCCCTTTGTTAAAATGTTGGCAGCCCATCTCTGCCGGGAAGACAGAGCTGCTCTGTGCTGCAGCCGGGGTTGGCACTTCTTCCCAGCATGCGGGGTGCGCAAAGGCAGTGGGGAAGGCTGCCATCTCATGGTGAACCTTGCACGGCTCCAGGAAGCTGAGCTAACCTACCTCGCAGCCCGTTTCCAGGCCAGGTTGCTCCTGAGCCTAGCTATGTGTTATGTGTGCAGCTCCAGAAGAAGCCAAGGCGTTTTACCATGGGTTTTGTGCCTCAACGTGGAGACCAGCTGTCCCAGAGCCTAGGGTTTTGGGCTTTCTTGCCTTGTCAACGCTTTATGTGAGAGCAAAATGGTAGTTAGGAAAAACCATGGGGTAAGGCTCTCACTCATCTGAGGAGAGACCAATTGTCACACATGGTTTTAGTGGCAACTTGAGGCTGATACACTATTGCCTGTGACAGTAGCTTTGCAGAGTCACAGCCCCGAATGGAAACTCCCCTGGAACCGCTTGTGGGTTCACAGCTCATAATTTTGGGATTCATCGGTATTCATCAGTAACCTCCTGCCGTGGCTCACACATCCTACGCTCTTGCGCTCACCATCTACCCTCCGCTTCCCGAAACATACCAGCGCTTGCCTGGCACAGACTGGAGGCTCCCTCTCCGCTCTGTGGGACGTGGCAGCTGTGTGGCAGACTTTATGGTGCTTCCAGAAGTCTCCAAAAAACTCTGGACAGGAATCTGTGACAGAGAGGTTCAGCTTTGGCCAGTGAGACCCACTAGACAGAATGCAAGCATCCTTGCTGAATGGAAAGAGTACAGCACAGCAGTGTGGGAGTAGGCAGTGTAGATAGATACCCGATGTTTATGCTGACAGCAAGGGGGATAGAATAGAAGAGAGTATGTCTAAGGATGATGATAAAGGTCATTTGTTCAGAGAAATTATTAGAAATTCTATCACTGTATGTGTTTTGAGTGCGCCTGTGGTGAGGAAAGGGAGAAACTGCCTTTTAAAATGCTGTGCAAGTCACAACCAGCATTGACAGCTGTCTAAAATATGTCCTGAATATACACTCCCTGCACATGTGCATGAATATGCACTCTCAAAAGTCAATGGGCCCTACCCATCAGCATGTCTCCCAGAACAGCACTCCTGAGACTCACATCCTGGGATTTCTGTAACACAGCATTCTTGAAGGAAGAGGATTAACTCATTTAAATGTAGGTTCTGGCCAGAGAAAATATCTATATTTAATTTTTTTTTCATAGAATATCTATTATTTTATTTTAAAAGTTGTTTCTTGGAGTGTTGGAACCCAGGAATAATGCTGAAGTACGGGAGGTGAATCAGACCCCTTTCAGCTGAGGGGTCCAGGCTGCTCTATCTTACACATTTCGCCTGTGGGGCTTTTGAATGGATTAGGAACAAGAGAGGGCAGAAGCTAATTTGTACTTGTTGAAATATGGTAACATTTTACAAGAAATAATGGCTCAATCCAAAATCTTCATACTTTAATTTGAGTCAGCATGTGGAATTAAGATGTCAGAAGAAGCCCCAGTAATGGAAAGAAAAGTGTTATACTTTGTATCAGGATTTTCCTGGTTTCTTTTGTGTTTCTGGATGGATATAGAAAGCCAAGCCTCTCCAGGTGTCTTTCCATGCTGTATCTTAATCATATGTTTCTGTCATGTCTCACAGTACTGCCTCCCCAAACCCTTCCCCTCAGCTCCAATTTTACTGCTTCTCAGCTCTGTTCATTTGTTTATAATGACCCAAATCACTTCCTTTCCTTCCGAAAAGGAAAAAAATAAACAGCACCCATCCATTTTTAGACAGTAGCCACATGCACAGTTGAATCTGCACACTGGAGAGGCAGCTGGGGAGGACGCAGCAGCCAGCAGCTGGGAGTGGGCAGGTGAAGGAAGCTCTTAGGTTTGTCATGGAAAGTTAAAATGTGCAATTACAGGGCAAAGAGCAGAGCAGCACACACTGCCAGGATTGTCACACAGCTGGGCTGGAGTAGCGTTGTTGCACAGTACATCAGCCTCAGTGGTTTAATTCAGCTTAAAATGTTCCTGTGCTCCTGGGTCGTACCAGACCTACCGCTCACCACCTCCTCAGCTGCACCAGAATAACCATGGACAGTTGTCAGTAGAAGGATAGGGCTAAAAAATTAATCAGTCCACAAAGAGGTGACAGGCAGATAAATAGGTAGATACAGAAGTCGATTATTTTTGCTCTGAGTTCAAATGATTTCACTGAGTCACTTTAGAGCATAGTCCCAAGTTCGGTATTTCTGGGAGGCAAGGGTAGGGGGAGGACAAGGAATTACATCCTGAGGAGTAAAAATGACAATTACTATAGAAAGTTATGATGTGACTTTAACGTACTTCAGATCTTCATGAAGTGCAGGCAAGATTTTGCTAGGCCTAGAAGCGCTCTGAGGATGTTACTAGTGGAGATGGTGGCACATGGATGGACGAAATGTGTGACCAGCATAGCACCTAATCTTACACAGGCCTAGAGGATGCACTGGGCACTGATTATATACAAACTCAAGCTGGAACTCATAACATCTGGTCTCCATCATATGAAAATTGACAAGAACATCTTTAGAACTACCAGGCAGCCAGGAAAGGGGGAGAGGTGGCGTTCAGGATACAGTTATGGTAATGGTCTTTCCTCACTTTTTGCTGGGGAATGGCTTGGGGCTGAACTCTGCAGGATGACAGAGGGGACACAATCAGCCCTGCTATCCCTGCTGTGCTGTAAGGGTTCCTCAGAGATATTTGTGTAGTGCACATATTACAACATAAAGCTGTTGCAAATAGGAAAAAAGCTCAAGTGCAACCACTCGGGGTGAAGAAGAGGGTATTTTTCTCCATGGGGACTCCTACTCATACACTGCAGTTGAACTTCTTCAATATGAAGATGAATACCCCCTGCACATACAATATACAAATCTAGCATAATAGGACCATACTGTGCACTAGTTTTCTATTAAAAGCTTGTTTACAAGAAAGGAACCAGGAAAAGCAAGAGTGATTAACTAAAAAGAACTTTTCCCAATGGAAACTCTACTTTGCTTTGTGTTATTGGAAGAAGTAATTATTTCCCATACACACTCACAGATGCTGCTCTCCGTTTGGGTTGTAAGTCCTTCAGATGTCTGAAAAGACAGATGTCTGGCTCAGCCCTCAGCTTAGAATAAAGCACATGTTGGCAGAGGCCCTTGTTCATCTACCAGGCTGCAGGGACTTATACAAGATGCTGAGGACAGGATCTTTCTCTGTTCACAGTAGTGGACATGGCTTGACAAGCCCCATGGAGCTACTGACTGTCCCACTGTGGGCTGTTGCAGGAGCTGGTGGGGGCTTGTTTAGCTTTTTGAGTATTTGAGGGATCACATGAATGAAAAAGTTGGATCTAGGAGGGGGATAGGAGAGGAGAGCTGGACTGGGTGATGGTGAGATGAAGAGGGTGAGGAGTAGGACTGCGCAGTTGAGAGCTAGGGAGCTGATGGATTTGCTTGGCTATCTCAACAGCCCTCACTCCTGTGCCTCACATGAAGTGCTGGGGTTAAGTGAGCTAATTGTGGGTTGCTAATGCCATTCAAACATCCTTTTTTTAAAAATCATCTGCAGGTACATGAAAAATTGGTTCTTCCAATGCTTCTGGAGAGCATTCACCATAGACTGGGAGAGCTGGAGAAATTGGGAGAGACTGGCTTGAGCTGGTGTTGAATGAGAAGAGGCAAACCCAGAAACATGCAGACTTGAGTACCTCTAGGAGAGAAATGAAATGTTGTTTCTTCTCTGTCCTCACTTAAAGGCAACAGCAAAGTCAAGGGCATGGAAATGAAACTGAAAATGGTGAACCAGCTCTTGTGGACCTGAGCTGGCAGGATACTTCCAGCATACTTCTGTATCTCCTGCAGGAACCGGATCAGAGCTGAAGCAGGTGAAGAAACGCTCTGAGTTCCCAGATCACTTAAAGAATCTTTCAGCTACCCAAGCATGAGAAATTGGGGCCAAGCAAAGGCAGCAATTTCAGAACACCCTCCAAAAGCATTACCGTGATGTTAGCACCAGCTGGACTCCTAAATATTTGATTCTTTATTCCACTGTAGAACATGAGACTGATTTGCTGAAGTCCTGGGGTGCCAATTGTCCCCAGGCATGCTTGAGCTGGCCTTTCTCACTCCAATATGCAGGAGAGCACAGGTTTCGGAGGTCCTCTTGGGCCTGCCAGCCCTGGAGCTGTTTCACAGATGCTGGAGGGCTGCCAGTTTGCAGGTCTTTTAATGAGCGGTGTAGTGTCTGGCAAGTAACTTGTCTTCAAGCGAGTGTGACTAATCATGAATCTTTTCAATAACGCTGACAATCCAGTCTCTCTCCCCTCACTCTGCCGAGCCCACTGAAATAGGAGTAAATTAGCCTTATTCTGGCAAAGGCAGGAAATGATAAAGAGCCCCTAAAAGGTTTCCAGTGCACCATGCCTAGGTTTTGCAGTGAGTGCAATTATCAGAGTTGTTGTGTGTGTGCTTTGAGAGCAGCTAAATAGCTCCAAAGGTCTGAAAGATTGCACTCTGGCACCATCCCCCAGGCCATTTGCTTGAATGTACAATTTCTGTACTTCACTGGCACAGTGTGCTCCTGCAAAGGCAATAACCCAAAGCCTATTAATGTTCACAGCTCCATGTTAATGTTTTATGTGTGTTTTATTGAGTATATCCTTACTGTCTGAGTGGCAGAGCCAGAATATGGCACTTTAGTTACTGGTCTGTGCTAAACTTGACCTGATTTGTTTGATTGTGCGATCTTTGTCTCATTCTTTAATGAGTTCCCTTAGATGGCTAAGATGGCAATTGGGTGTCATATCAACTGTAGAAGTGTATCATACTATTTGTTATCTGAGAAGAATGGTGCAGGTGGTGTTCCCCCAAATGAAACCCACTAGAATGTGTGTAAGGAAGAGAAAGCAGAAGGCTTGGGAAACTGGACCTGAGGAGGGGAAGAATGGGAAAGTATCAGTAAGTTACAAGTGGGAATCTACTGCTGAGAAAGGAAATTTTGTTGTGAGGGAATGGTTCTCAACGTTGTTTCTAATATTACTGAATGGGACTTGAAGACTAAGTGGTGTCACAGCTCTGAATCATGCTGTTTGGTGTGGCAGGGTGGATCATACGCCTGAATGCTGGAGATCTTATCCAGCTCTTTTAATTATATCTTGAGTGTATTACCTTCCCAGCAACACACATGATTCCTAGCAAAAGAAAACTGATAGTTCTTGCTGATCGTAACCATTGGTCGTCAACGCATTTTCTTTTCTGATTTTCTCTTTTGTATCTATATTTGTGTACCTCTGCTTGATACTTCAACTTCCTCTCCCATACCTCCCCTGCTACACTTAACAGAGGTTTGGAGTAGTTCCTGATGGAGTATGGAGTTACT